>JARQOC010000122.1:0-146619 GCA_033576535.1 Allobates femoralis
GAGGGTGCCGGAATAGCACTCAAGGCCAACAGAAGCCTCCGTTAAACTACCAACCCCCGCAGTAGTGCGGCACTCTGCGGGGGAGGCAAGAAGGGAGGCCGCTCCGTATCATGACGAACATCTGATCGCTGGGTGTCCCATCATACGTGCTGAATTCGAGGGTGTCCTAGTGGATTGCTTGATAGATACCGGGTCACAAGTGACGACGATGCCAGAAGCATACTTCAATCAACATTTCCAGGCACTGGCCAGGCCAGAGAAAGAGATATTGATCCGGGTGATTGCCGCTAATCAGCAACCGATCCCGGTCACAGGGGTTGTGTGGATGAATGTTCGTATTTGTGGGCAAGAAGTGGGGAGAAAAGGGATCCTACTAGTCCCCGGGCCCATCAAAGAAGATGTACCTGTAATACTGGGGATGAATGTCCTACGTGAATTAGATCAGATTATGTTCGTCAAACGGGGACCCGGATACTGGAAGCAGGCTACTACACATAAGCCTACGCAAGAAGCACTTCAGCGACTGATCCGTGTCTGTGGGACGCAGAAGAGTGTGCCATCTCATCAGACGGTAGGGGTCATCAGGGCTCCTGGGAAGGTGCCCATAATCCTGCCTCCCGGACGAGAAAGTATATTAAACCTTCCAGTGGGAACCTATCGCAATCTCGATGGGGTACAAGTGATTGTGCAGCCTGTAGCAACCGGAAGAGTGGACCAAGAAGTTATGATAGCTCGTACGGTAGCTGTGGTCCAACAAGGACGCGTCCCTATCAGAGCCTTGAATGTGGGCCCCAGTGAGGTCACCTTGCCCCGAGGGACAGATCTGGCCCTGGTATACTTGCATAAAGGTGAAGTGGTGAGCCAAAAAGATATATCCCTATCGCCGATAGAAGGTACGGGGTGGACCCTAGCAGTCTCTGCGAGGGCAGAAGAGATGCCCTCCCCAGAGTGGAGTGGAAAGGTCATCCTTGATCAGATGGAAGTGGATGTGAAATCGCTGGGCCCCGAGCGTGTGCAAGCAGTAGAAGCTATGTTGTGGAAGAACCAGGCTGCATTCGCTCGCCACGCTGAAGATTTCGGCTGCACTGAAGCTATCATGCATGAGATACCGACCGGGGAAGCTCGTCCGATTCGAGAACGGTACCGACAGATCCCTCCCAAGATGTACCAAGAGGTGAAGACTTTACTGAAGCAAATGCTGGATGCGGGAGTAGTACAGGGCAGTCAGAGCCCTTGGGCGGCTCCGGTGGTACTCGTCAAGAAAAAGGATGGGACCATCCGGTTCTGTGTAGACTACAGAAAACTCAACGCCTGTACCGTTCGCGACTCGTACCCATTACCACGAATCGAAGAATCCTTGACGGCATTGGGGAAGGCCAAGTACTTCTCCACCTTGGATTTAGCAAGCGGGTACTGGCAAGTACCTGTGGCGGAAAAGGACAAAGCAAAGACCGCTTTCATTCTCCCGATGGGATTGTTTGAATTTAACCGGATGCCTTTCGGACTCTCCAATGCTCCGGGCACGTTCCAACGACTGATGGAAAAGTGCTTGGGGGACTTAAATTTCGAAGCTACTCTTATCTATCTGGATGATATCATCGTGTTTTCGACCTCGTTCAAAGAACACCTTGACCGGCTTGGACAGGTACTCGGAAGACTACAGGCTCATAACCTGAAGGTGAAACCAAAAAAATGCCACCTCTTCAAGAAAGAGATCGAGTATCTGGGCCACACAGTTTCACAAGATGGAGTCCTGCCCTCTGCAGAAAAGGTGGCGGCCATCCAGAAGTGGCCAGTCCCTCAAACGGTGAGAGAACTCAAGGCATTTCTTGGACTCGCCGGGTATTACCGCCGGTTCGTCAAAGACTTTGCAAAGGTGGCGGGTCCTTTGAATGAGCTGCTGAGGGGGACCACCGGAGTGTCAAAGAACCAGGGCATCCTTTGGGCTCAGAGACAAGATGAGGCTTTTCAGGCTATGAAGAATGCCCTTACTTCAGCCCCGATCCTAGCCTACGCGGACTTCGACCGACCATTCCTGCTGTACACGGATGGTAGCCTTCATGGACTCGGTGCAGTATTGTCTCAGATACAGAATGGACATGAGAGAGTCATCGGCTACGCCAGTAGGTCCCTGCGGGACAACGAAAGAAACCCCCACAATTATAGCTCCTTTCGACTAGAGCTCCTGGCCCTAGTGTGGGCCATGACAGAGAAATTTGCTGGCTTCCTGACAGGGACCAAGATCCAGGTCCGAACAGACAATAATCCTCTGGCCCACCTTGAGAATACTAAATTGGGAGCCTTGGAACAACGGTGGGTGGCTCGCCTTGCAAAGTTCGACTTCACCATCTGTTATCGTCCCGCCACCGAAAACGCAAATGCGGATGGACTGTCAAGAGTGACGGTGGAGATCCCAGTGGGGGATCTCGATGAACAACTAGAGGAGGAAGAGACGCCAGACTTTAGCAAGTTTGGGCCCCCAGTGGTTGCGTCACAATTAAGTAGGGAGGCTTGCACACTGCCCGGTCCCTGGGAAGAACCAATGAAGAATGGGGACGTGCTCAATCTGCAGACGAAGGGCTACAACAGATGAAACACTGGGTAGCTGAGAAGCAGAAGCCCGACAAGCAAGAAAGGGCTAACCTGGACGCCGAGATGAAGAGCGTCTTACACCAGTGGGATAGACTAGAAGTTCGAGAATCAGTGTTATATCGTAAGAGACAACAGCCAAAAGAAATAGAAACAAGATGGCAGGTGGTCATCCCCGGAAAAATGGCTCAAGAGGTAGCTAAGGAAGCACACGAGTTTGGCGCTCACTTCGGACCTGCAAAGACCTACCAATGGTTACAGCGGTACGTGTACTGCCCTCGATTGGAGTCTGTGGTAGAAGAGGTTTGCCGGCGATGTCGAGTATGCGACCTCATTAAAAGCACCGAACAGAGGGCACCCGTTCAGACCATACAGACCAAAGAACCGCTAGAAATCTTGATGATTGATTATCTCCTCGTGGGACACTCAGCTCGGGGGCTACAATACTGCTTGGTTATGACTGACCATTTCTCCAAGTTCGCTGTAGTCACCCCGACTAGAGATCAGACTGCAGAGTCGGCGGCACGGGCTGTCTGCCAAGACTTTATCCGGGTGTATGGATGCCCAAAGCGAATCCACTCCGATCAAGGGGCATGTTTCCAAGGCAAGGTGATGGAGGAACTCTATCGTATGTATGGCATCGAGCGATCTCGGACTACACCTTACCACCCCCAAGGCAATGGAGCATGTGAACGCTTCAACCGAACCCTACTTCAGATGCTGCGGACATTGGAGGAAGATAAGAAAGCATGTTGGCCGGATTACCTAGCAGAATTGGTCTGGGCCTACAATAACCGAGTTCACTCCACTACGGGTTACACCCCATATCTGTTGCTCTTTGGAAGAGCTGGGCGAGACATCATCGAGCTGAATTTGGAGCAGCCAGAGGATTTCATGGAACGAACTGTCACTTCGTGGGTGAAAGAACATCGACAACGATTACAAACGATCCGTCGGTTGGCCGGTCAACAGCTACAGAAGAAAGAACATACGAGTCCTAAACCAATTCAGGAAATACCGCTGCAACCTGGAGATCGAGTGCTAGTCAGAGAGAAGCGCCCCAAGGGCAAACTGAGTGAGAGATGGGAAGTACAACCCTACAGAGTAATTGGACGGGTATATGCTGATGGCCCAGTCTACAAGGTGCAAGTTGAGAATGGGGCGTCCGGCCCTAGAGTACTACACAGAAATATGCTGCGGCCATGTCGGTCCGAAGCTTCTCCTACGCCAATATCTCCTACATTCTCTACCCCGCTCCCTGAACTCACGTCACCTGTGTGTGAAGTCGACGATGACTGGTGGACAGTCCCCAACACAGTGGGGGACCCTCAGCCTTCCAGAAGCGGGGAGCCCATGCATGAGCCCCTACCGCCACGTGAAGAAGAGCCCAGCCAAGATTCCACTGTGGCTCCTGCAGCAGGTGTTCCTCCGGGAGCTAGCCAGGCCTGGCCTGATAGTCAAGATCTTAGAAGGTCTCAGAGGTCTACTGCAGGGGTTCCACCAATCCGATATGTTGAACAATGTACTCAGTCTGCTGTATTGCCATTATTGTCTCCTCCACAGGTGCTGTGTTCACATTGAACGGCCCGTCATTACACTATGGACCTGATGTTGTGATGGCCGAGGACGACCATCATTAAGTAGGGAGGCATATTGGGGGGCTACTGCTATGGACAGGAAGAGAAGCGTTGCCACTTTAAGAAGTCCCTGCCTGTGTGGGACCGTAAGAAACACGCTGCCACTTTAAGAGACAGAAACCCCCCCCAGCTGTGGGATGATGGTATGTCCTGTTTTCCCCCTTCGGAGAGTGTGTTTTTTTTGGAACAGCCCGTTTATGTGTAGAGAGGAACAGACTTTCTGTGTAGTTTGGAAAGCACTGGAGTGTTCGTGTGAAATGAAAGTGGGACACAGACAAGCCCGAGATCCAGTGAGAATCTGAAGCCAGGAGAAGATTTGCAGCCCATCGACTCGAGACAGGAGCCGTGTGCACCTTCGGATCGGACTGCTGTTGTTGGGGGCCCCCGGGACTGCATCCAAATCCCTGCATCACTGTGAGTTGAATATTGTGCACCTTTCAGGGTTTAGAATAGGCTTCAGTAGATAGAACACGGCAGCCGTGTGGCCTGTGTAGGAGGCCAGAAAGGTTACACGTAGAGTAGCATTGTACCTTGTTGTGAATTTACCTGTGTGCTCTTAACTTGTGATAGTTGGAGAACCGTGCTATTGAGCGGACCAACTAGAGAAAACGAACAGCTTGTTAAATCTCGTTTTTGCCACTGTTTACCCCTGCTTGAACCTTCCTTCTTCACTCCTTTCCCCGCCTGTTAATAAATTCACCCTTGTGGTTTGCACTCCCATCTTGTGTATCGTACATTATTCTGCACCGCGGTGGTCCTCCCAGCCATCGCTTCATATGTATGTATGTGTCTTCAGAATTTGTGTCATTACTAGCCTGAAGAAGGGGCCGCAGCGTCCCGAAAGCTTGCTATGTTTACTATCTTTTCAGTTAGCCATTAAAAGGTATCAACCACTGAGGACTCTCAGATTGCAATATCTAGTGGCTAAAACGGTATAAATATTCTTTACCTTATCTGATAATGTTCTGCATTCATCTTTCCTTTAAAGGGATCCTGTCACCTCCAGAACGCCTCCTAAACTAGCAAAACATGTCCCTGCAGCATATTATCACTAATATCACACTCCTTTTGTCTGCTAAAAGCATCCTGTGAAAGTGCATAAAAACGTTTTAAAACTTACTCATTAGTGATTATAATTAGCAGGGGCTATATTCTTTAGTCACCAGAGCGGGCTGTTTTGCAGCCTCGAGGATCCACCCTCTCTCTGTCTGTGTGCTCTTGCCAAGCCCATGGGGACGGGGTACTCGGTAACGGACCGGGTCTGCTGCTGGGGAATATCACGGGGTCCTGGTCCGGACCTGTCCCGGGCCTGGCAAATAATAAAGGGGGTATTTACAGAGGATAATGTCAGTCGTGATGCCACCCACGGCTTGTGGTCAATTTGGGGGACCACCGCTGCTGCAGAACCTTCGGGGATGATGTTATGGCAGCTTGTGTTGGTATAGTTCTCCGTGGGTAGAACTGGGTTCCTCGGGGCAGTGATGATAAAGTCTATAGTGTAAGGTATGGTGCAGGCCTGTGCTGGGTGCAGTACACTTACTGTCCTGATGCTGCATCCTCCTTCAGGGTTCGGAGTTAACAAGCTGTGGCTCTCCAGGTTGTGATCTTCTGCAGACCTATGTGGAGGGAATCATGTGCAGGCAGAATCACACGAGGGAGTCAGAGTCAGGGTTCACCGTGTTTACTTCTCAACTTTCTCAGTTACAGTTCAGTCACAGTTCACAAGTCTTTACATGGGCATTACTCTCCCCTCTGGGTTCCTTTACTTCCTGCAGCCAGGTTGTTCCTTCTATGACCCCTCACTCGTTCTCTGTCCTTTCAGGCTTTCACTCTCTCTGCTACTTGGTGTGTGTGTCTCCGGACGGTGTGGCGGTGGCTTGGACCCCTGTGGGCCCTCCAGGTTGCCACTGAGCGACCTGTCCTTTGGGGTGGGAACCCTACCGTGAAACTAGAGCTCCCCGTCGGTTGTCTGGGGATACCGGATGGATCAACGGTCCCCGTCAGAGCCGACACTCTGCTGCTAGCCTAGCCTCCAATAGTCCTCCAGGGTAAGGCTCTACCAGGCTCCTTCTAACTGTGTCTTTGGGTTCAATAGGAGGGCTACTCCGCCTGCAGTCTGCCGTCTCGGCCGTGTTCCTAGGACCCAGTATCACTGGTCCTCTCGTCCCTCACACTCCTGGGGTGCTGGCTCCGGATGGGCTTTCTCTCTGTGGCTCGCACTGGCTCTCCAGATTCTGCGCTCCTTCCTCCCCACTCTTCCAGGACATGTGCTTCAGTCTGTACTGCTCAACCTACTTCGGCCTACTGACTCCTTCATGCTCCTCCTTCTCTATATCTACCCTCTGTCACCTGACTTACTTATTGGCCCACCCACTGTCTCTAAACCCACCACACCTTGCCCGCCTAGAGTTCCTGGGCTCTGGGTTGGGTGCTGCCCTCTACTGGTATGTGGGTTGTGTGGGCTTCTGTGAGGGTGTTGGTGTGCAACTGTCGTTCCTACCTTCCTGGCTGCAGTTCCCTTTGTGGTCTCCTGGTTGCAGGGGCGCCACACTCTCCCGGAGTTAAACCAGTGTGTCCTCACGCTGCCCGTCATGTATCCCTCTGAAAACATTTTTATAACAACATTAAACAGTAAACATTAAGCATTCTTGGTTTCTTCCCGTCCGGGAGGTACGATTCTTATAACGTTACATAATTTAACTATATACATAGTGCATGGGTGCATCTACTTCACCACCCTTCTAGACCTTTACCGGGTCTAATGCTACAACGCATTCACTTTATTTCTGGTAAAACATATAAAAGGCGTTACTTTCTAGCAAAAGTATAAAAAGTTCTGGTTTTCTTCAAAAATTCAAAAATTCAGAAAGTGCAAAAGTTCAAAGTCTCAAAAAGAGTTCAAACAGTTCACAAGGCACAAGTGCTTCAATACTGCACACAAGCACTCTGCCGTTCAAAGATCAAGCACAATCTTTCAAGTGCTAGGCTGGTCTTAAAACCAAAGGTTACGACCTCTGCAGGGCCTACTGGGCCACCGGGGTCTCCTAGGAAGCCTATTAGGTCGTCGCCAACCTCGTCTCTCTCCCACTAGCAGCGGAGCTGCTCCCCTCTCACCTCAGACGTGGTAGGTGCTGGTATCAGGGGCTCCGGCAGGGACAACCATCTCTCTTCCAGGGCTCCTAGTGGGTCGGTCTCTTTCATTGCAGGGCGCGGTGCAGCTCTGGGTACGGACAGGTCAACTAGAGTCGCAGGGCGGCATCTCTCCTCGCTCTCTGTGCAACTATGAGTATCGCCAACCCAGCCAGGTTGCGTGGTTGGGGTCTGGAGTTCCCGGGCTCCGAGTTGGGTGCTGACCTCTACTGGTATGTGGGTTGTGTGGGCTTCTGTGAGGGTGTTGGTGTGCAACTGTCGTTCCTACCTTCCTGGCTGCAGTTCCCTTTGTGGCCTCCTGGTCGCAGGGGCGCCACACTCTGCTTGTGCTCTGCTTGTGCAGGCATTGCCCTCCCCCCTCTCTATCACTCACAGAATGCAAATCATTAGTCCTGCCTTCAGCTGCACATCACAGCAGCACAGACAGAGAGAGGGTGGATCCTCGAGGCTGCAAAACAACATGCCCTGGTGACTAAAGAATATAGCCCCTGATAATTATAATCACTAATGAATGAGTATTAAAACGTTTTTATGCACTTTCACAGGATGCTTTTAGGAGACAAAAGAAGTGTGAGATTAGTGATAGGATACTGCAGGGACATGTTTTGCTAGCTTAGGAGGCGTTTTGGAGGTGACAGGATCCCTTTAACTTTGACCAGGTTTCCTGTGCCTTTGTAGCTCACACATCCCCACATCATCAGCTATCCACCACTGTGCTTTACAGTGGGAATGGCGTTTCTTTCATCATAGGCCTTGTTGACACCTCTCCAAATGTAATGTTTATCACTCCAAATTACCTTGTTCCAGAAATTTGAAGGCTTGTCTTTGTGCTGTTTGGTGTATTGTAGGTGAGATGCTTTGTGGAATTTGTGCAGTAATGGCTTTTTTCTGGTGACTCGACCATGCAGCCTATATTTCTTCAAGTGCCTCTTTATTGTTCATCTTGAAACAGCCACACCACTAGTTTTCAGCGAATACTCTATTACAGCTGATGTTATTTTAGGTTTTCCTTTGTATCTGTGAGGCACCGCCAGCATGGTCCCCATGGCCGGGGCGCATCACATGCAGGATCAGGGTATGATCCTGTTCACACTTGCCGGTTTTATAGTGGATGACGGTGTGTGAACCTATCCTGAACACAAGGAGTTAAATGTGATAGTGTGTGCTGTAAAGCTGAAACATTCATGAGACTAATGAGCGGCTGTGAGTAGCTCATGAGACCAAGGAGGCCCCTAGGAAGCCCAGGTGGGTGTGTCAGGTGGGTGTGTCCTGAGTAGTAGCAGATCAGGTGGATGTGTCAGAGTGGGAGTGGCAGGCACGATATAGAGCCTGCCAGCTGATTGAGCTGAGAAATTGCAAAGAGACTTGTGAGATCATTATCAGCCAGAGATCAGCCTAAGAGCATGGTGATCCTGATGACCAGCCAGAGTGCAGAGCAGTCCAGGGCTCTGTGTGTATGATGGGAGCATGCTAGCTCCATGCCAGGGTCTAGGACCGAGGTTGTTGCAGCACCTGGAGGGGGAAGCCGTGGCTGACCCAGTGGACGCTGGACCGGACGTATCTAAACCATGCGCCCGGGAAGGAGCCCGTGGGGATGCCTGGTGGACCTGTGACACAGGTAGTGAGACCCGGATCCGTGCCCGGTAAGACAGCAGTTCCTGTGTGATGGAGTGAGCTGTGTGTAAATCATGCCAGGCGAGCGTAGCCGCCCTTAGGTCTGACTAGTCAGTGATGGACCTGTTGAACCGGAATGTATTTTATGGCTTTTTAATAGACCCAGCAAGCGTGTGTAGCCCTTCGGGAGGCGATTGTATGAAGTGTGCCAGGCAGGCATAGACCGCCCCTGGGTCCGACTCAGAGTAGTCAGTTAAAGGACCTGATGAACCGGAATGTATGTAGCCCTTCGGGAGGCGAATGTATGTAGCCCTTCGGGAGGCGAATGTATGTAGTTCTTCGGGAGGCGATTTTATGAAGTGTGCCAGGCGAGCATAGACTGCCTTTGGGTCCGACTCAGAGTAGTCAGTTAAAGGACCTGATGAACCAGAATGTATGTATGTACCAGAGGTCAGATGCAGGGGTTAATAGGGCTCCTAGTAGGTAACGGATGGTTTTCCTGGGTACTAAGGTTTGTAAATCCCTGTTCTGAACCCAGATGTGCCACAGTCCATGGATGTCTATATGATGGGCTGTGAGCGTGTGAAAGGACGTGTGTGGTCCATGGTGGCTTATAGGATGGATCACATACTGTATGTAAGAACCTGGTCAGGCTGGAGTCCTGATTCCGTGGTAGTATGGAGCTGGGGAAATAAAGCCAGGCGGCTGGTTCTGCCATTGGGACTCATAGGGCCCATTGATATGGTAACTGATGTATTGTTAAATGTATGTGAAATGTAGAGAAAGGCCGGAGGCCGTGGCCACTACGGGAGCGATTGCTAGAGCTCCAATGGGGACAGAGAGGTGGTTACAGGTCCCGGGTTACTATAATCGTTATGTGGAATATAAGTGGTATGTAATGTTATATGTAAATGTATGGTGTATTTATGTATGGTGTTTATAATCAATGTGCAATGTGTCAAACATGCTATCCGGGTTATGTTATTTATATGTGAAAAATGAACGGGTAGATATTGGTTAAATGATAAACACGTGTTTTTGTCGTTATGCAAGCAGGTTCCCCAGGTGCTACCTCACACATCCCAAACAATTTTCCTGTCAGTAGTGGCCAAAATTTTGTTGGTGTACCTGATCGTGGTTTGGTTGTTACAAAGCCCCTGATTTTCCATTTGTTTATCACAGTTTGAACACTGCAAACTGGCATTATCAATTCCTTGGATATCTTTTTGTATCCTTTTCCTTTTTTATACAGTGTAACTATCTTTTCCCATAGATCTGTTGACAGTTCTTTTGATTTCCACATGACTCACAATCCAGAAATGTCAGTGGCCGAATGAAAGATACAAGAGTCTGTCTGGATCCCAGAAACTCACTCAGCTTTTATGCACACACTGTGACGCTGGTTACAAGTAATAACTAGTCTCAGAGAAGCAGAAGACAAACAGAAATAAACACAAAGTAAATAACAATAATACTACTTACTGGTATTAAAGAGAGGTCAAAACAATCCGACGTCAAGTCTGGGAAATGGTGGTCAGAAGCGAAATCCAATTCAAGCCGAAGCCAGAAAACCAGAGAGACAAAAACAGAATATGAAGGTGCAAACGGAAAGAGAAGTCAGGTCACAAGCAGAGTCAAGTCTAGGCAAGATAAATAAGTCAGGCAGGGTCTGTTTCAGAGCACAGGGAGATCAAGTCCACACAGCCATAAGCAAGTGTACAATTGACACTGAGCATAGCTGCAAGCTTGATGATTAAATAGAGGCCTAATTAATTGAGCTGAATTCAGTTGATTGAGACACAAAGCCAGCCCAGGCTGACAGCCTTCACAAACCTAGAACAAACACAGGAAATGTGGAGATCATGACACACACACTGATTATTACAAGCAAACAGGTCTCAGGTGAGGATGCAACATTTATTAGCCATTCAAACCCATTTGTGTCAACATCTGTGCATGAGAAAATGATGGGGGTGATGGTGTGTCACGGTCCGCGCTGCTTCTGGGTTCAAAATAACTCACCAAAGAGCACAACAACTTTTCATCCTCTTTATTCCTCCTCTTCCTACGCGTTTCAGCGCCACACCCGGCGCCTTCCTCAGGGATATTGGAAGGCGCCGGGTGTGTGGGGCTGAAACGCGTAGGAAGAGGAGGAATAAAGAGGATGAAAAGTTGTTGGGCTCTTTGGTGAGTTATTTTGAACCCAGAAGCAGCGCGGACCGTGACACACCATCACCCCCATCATTTTTTCTTGGAACATACCACGATCCAGTGGTAGGTGGAGGTCCTGCAGCAGCTTGGAACGTTGATTCCTAAACGCCTTCAAACCAGTTGTGGGGATCACAACTGGACCAGGTGAGCGGCTACACAGCACCACCGTTTTTCCACACTAGTGTCACTAGTGATAGGGCACTATTGCGCCTCTTTTCTTCCCCCCTTCCTTTATATTTTGCAACATCTGTGCATGTTATAAGGCCAAAATCACCAGGATATGTGAACTTTTGATCAGGGTAATATGGATGTTTTTGGCTGTCATTATGATTTAAAAAGAAAAAACACAGTAGTTTGACAAAAAATGGCTTTGTTGAGGAGAGCCATAGGATCAAATACTTAATTAACCTTTAGACATAAGATCATGGGAGAAACGATCCATAGAGTGTATTATTTTACATTGTATAAGTTGTGACTTAAACATGGCTGCCATTTCCTGCCACATCACTCCATGCTCTGAGAGCAAGATGGAGTCCAGGAAAGACTGACCAATCACAGAATGCCACATTACCTGGACACTCTCGATCAAGACCACCCCCCTGATGACCTCATGAATCCGCCCATGGACTAATCCACTGACCAATGAATACATCTGAGTAGGGCTGGTCGAGCCCCTTACTGAACAAAACCACAGCTCTCTTATAATAAACAGACATTGGAGCTTGGAACTGACCAAGGAAGGGTGTACACTGACTCTGTGTGTCTGGTGTCTACTTTTCACGCCGGTACTTGGTCCATATTGATTAGGACAGGGGCAGGCAACTTGTTGTTAATATTATTATGAAATATTAACCATATCAATTGGCGCCCAACTATGCGGGGCCAACAGGGAAGAGTCCCCAAACCTTGAATGACCGGTGAAGGAGACTGCAGGACACACTGAGTACCCCAAGCCAGGAGACTGATCACCTCCCTAACAAAAATGGTAAGTCTGCTGATTTTATTATAATCTGTTGGCTTTACCAGTTTTTCGGGGTACCCTGTGCAGATTGCCTGACCGCATCCGATCTTTCAGGGTGTCTGAGATGGCAGAGGGGTATTCTCCACTGCTGGCCATTTAATTGCGGAAGAACCATCATGCTTAGTTGCCTGCTGCCTGTTATGTGTTGTGTGAAGGGGAGATGACTGGTAGGAAAAAGCAAGGGTTTTTGAGTAGTGTCTGGAGAAGTAAAAGATATTGTCTGTGAGATAGATCAAAGTGGTCACCAGTTCTGGAGAGAAAATTAGCATTGAGTGAGGACTCTGTTTATCTGATAGATAGGCATTGAGTGAAGACTCTGCGTGGTGTAAAGGGATTTGACTTCCATAGGGACATGTAACAGAGTAAGGGGATTCTGTTTGATATTTAGCATTGAGTGATTTTTGTGGCTCTGCATGCTTTTGAGTGATTTTTGGGACTCAAGCAAATAGTGGCACGTAACTTAGAGTAATTTGACTCAGTACGGGGCCTGATAATTGTATAAATAGTAAATTGATTTTTGCCACATGACCTTGAGTAAGAGACTCGGTATTTGTGTGGTGTGGGCCTGTAATTGATTATGACCAGGTGTCTTTTGTAAACTACAGAACACGGAAATCAGACAGGGACAGATAGGAAGTGTAGACGGTTGTGAAGGTCTTGTGCTTAAGTGTAAGTCATCTCCCCAGTCTTAAGTGTTTGTTTTGTGTCCATTATCTTAATCTATATAGAGAAAGATGGAGAAGTTAATGCAGTTGTGTCGTATAGGCTCTAAGCCTAATTCAGATGGCAAGATAGACGTGTACATTAGTTGTGACTCGTGAAGGGAAAAGTCATGTTAAATGATGCAAAAAGCTTATGAAGTTGTGTGGAATGGCAGAAGTGCAGTGGAAGATTGTGTTAAAGAAGAGACAAGGTGTTCTGGAAGATAATGGATTGTTATATACTGCTAGGGGCATGGGAAAAAGTTTGTACAGAGAAAATTGGGTAGAAGAGGAAGAAAATGGAAAAAGGACAGAGTTTTAAGTAATGTGTGTTACAAAAATGTATCATGTTCATGGTTGGTGATGGTGGCATAAGACCATGTGCTCTCTGCTGAACTCCATTTTGTGAGGCCATGTGTTCTCTGGTGTCAGCCATTTTGTGATGCTATGTGCTCTGGTAAATGGGCCTTGTGGTCACTAGTGACGGCCATTTTGCGGTGGTTTTAAATTAATATATTTTTTATATAAATATTATAGTTGCTTGGTTTTTGTGCCCTTAAAAGATGCTAGGATATGGCAAGTAGGAGAGACTTGTCGAGTAAATGAAAATATGTAAGTAAATAACAGATATGCTAAAACAAATGTAAGACAGCAGAGAAATGAGAGTTTAAATAGTGTTAAGACACAAATGCTAGAGTATAAAAGAATGTTTGGGAAAGATGGGTTAGGATTCCCTCAGATTGAGAATCTGGGAATATACTTGTTTCCATGCAAAGATGGCCGCCGAGTGAAGGCCGCATTGTTAGAGACAAAGAAATGAATGAATGTTTGGACAATAGACTTAGACAGGAAGTGATGTGTAAGTTGTCTGACCAGTTTTGAGCAAGTTTCCCATAACACTGCTGGTTTCACACACAAAAGAAAAGGTAGGCCACCCCCTCCCACATAGAGACATGTCATGGGTTAATGCAGAGAGACTGAATGTTGAATGATTAAATGAGTATACTGGTAATTAAAAATAAATAATAGAAATAGAATAAAAATAAGGCACATATAGGTTCCCTTGTTCAGATAAGTCCAGCGTGCCGGTCAGATATAACTATGTGCTGAAAGCTATAAGAAATTGTTAAATGGGAAAGGTAAAAGATGTGAGTGCATATATTAATGAAGTATTAATTGGGATTAAATAAATAAATATATATATATGATTGGCATGGGAGACCAAATGACATACCTCAGAGAAAGATGAGATGAAAGAAAATATATATCTATATAGAATTTGCCAACGGTGGATGGTCCAGGGGAAAAATGCAGTAGTTATCATTATGACTCCACAGAGAAAAAAAAAAATGCAGGAAAGAAATTTCCATGATCCTCTCTCTATCCAGCAGGAAGTGTGAATGAACTGTAGAGCTACTGTTTGAATTGGGGGGGAGGAGACTTGATGCAAACAAAGCCAGTCCCACAGAGAGGCACCGCCCCCACCACCTTACATGGCAGCCATATGCATGCTTCATTGTATCTTTTAAGCTACATTTTAACATCTAATTCTTCCCATATCATGTTTTATTTTATTTTTCTAGTCTCACTTTCGGGTATTGGTAAAAGTAATTATCAATAGTTTTTAATTTTTACTGCTTCAACCCCAAATATTTTAATAATGGACCTCTTTTTCACATGAATGTAGATTTATTCATGATACTGTAGATACAGGAACAGTCTGCTGAGTTCTGCCTAATTAGTAAATCAATTCCAGGTGATTTGCATTTGTATTCCATGTTTCTACACTGATATATTTTCAATACAGCAGCCTAAAGTATCTCAAGAACATGATTTACATCAGCAGAGACCTGAACCTGGAGAGGCCCCATCACTCGGGGGGTGACAAGCAGGGCCGGGACGACAGCTAGGCGACCCTAGGCGATCGCCTAGGGCGCCATCTTGTGCAGGGCGCATTTTTGCCCGTCCCCTGGGGGGCCCCGCACCCCCTGGGGGACCCCGTGCTGGCCGCCGGCGGCGCGGCGCGTCGGCTAGAGAGGAAGGAGGGCGGGACTCCGACTTCCTGTCCCGCAGCTCTGCCCGCCCCTCCTCTCCTACTCCGTACAGCTCTTACAGCAAATGCACGGTGACGGCGGCCTCGGTGACCGGTGGCGGTGAGTGTGCAAAGGCGCCTTCCCCCCCCCAGTCCGCATACTGGGCCCTGTATACACCACCACTGGGCCCTGTATACACCACCTCCACCACTGGGCCCTGTATACACGGTCACCACCACCACCACTGGGCCCTGTATACACCACCACTGGGCCCTGTACACACCACCAGTGGGCCCTGTATACACCACCACCACCACTGAGCCCTGTATACACCACCACTGGGCCCTGTATACACCACCACTGGGCCCTGTATACACCACCACTGGGCCCTGTATACACCACCACTGGGGCCTGTATGCACCACCACTGGGGCCTGTATACACCACCACTGGGGCCTGTGTATACCACCACTGGGGCTGCTGTATATACTGCTGGGGCCTGTATATACCACTGGGGCTGCTGTATATAGTGCTGGGGCCTGTATATACTGCCGGGGCCTGTATATACCACTGAGGCTGCTGTATATATTGCTGGGGCCTGTATATACCACTGGGGCTGCTGTATATAGTGCTGGGGCCTGTATATACCACTGAGGCGGCTGCTGTATATATTGCTGGGGCCTGTATATACCACTGGGGCTGCTGTATATACTGCTTGGGCCTGTATATACCACTGGGGCTGCTGTATATAGTGCTGGGGCCTGTATATACTGCTGGGGCCTGTATATACCACTGGGGCTGCTGTATATACTGCTGGGGCCTGTATATACCACTGGGGCTGCTGTATAACCCCTGGGGCTGCTGTATAACCCCTGGGGCTGCTGTATTACCCCTGGGGCTGCTGTATAACCCCTGGGGCTGCTGTATAACCCCTGGGGCTGCTGTATAACCCCTGGGGCTGCTGTATTACCACTGGGGCTGCTGTATTACCACTGGGGTCTGTATACCACACTGCTGGGGGCTGTATACTTGTGCTGGGGTCCACCCTCGGCTTATACACGAGTCAATACGTTTTCCCAGGTTTTGGGGCAAAAGTAGGGGGGTCGGCTTATACCCGAGTATATACGGGTAGTAATCCTACAATGTCTGCTGGACATGGTATGAGGAGGTTTATGGCTCAGTCAGTACACACTCCATACTTCATGGTAAGGGGAGGGTTTATGGCTCAGTACACACTCCATACTTCTTGTTATTAACCAGTTAATGCTCTCTTGTCCACCGCACTGCAGTGTCAAAAGAGGACAACAGCGAGACAAGCAGCAACATGGCATCAGAGAGCCCCTGACCTCGAAATAGAAGATCCTCAGATCCCGGTATTGTGACATAATATTAAGAATAATACTTTTTGCATTTATATTACACTATGAACTCCACAGCACTTTACATACATCATGAACACTGTCCCCATTGGGGCTCACAATGTAAACATCCTACCAGTATGTCTCTGCAGTGTGGTTGGACGAACCTTTTATAGGTCCCCGTTAAATTAAATTTACTTTCAAAGTATGTTGACATTTTTATTCCCAGACATATTTCGGGGGGGGGGGGGGGTGCCGCCGTTTGCCTCACCTGCCTAGGGCACCAAAATGCCTTGTCCCGGCACTGGTGACAAGCCCAGAGCATGGAGTCCTCATTACACATAACATAGTGTTTGGGCTTTGTGCACATAGTGAGTTTTATTGTGTTTTTTGCTGTATAATTTTGTCACAAATCTTCACATCTATTCTGACACCAGTGGAGTTGCTGAAACTTCAGAAGTGTTGTGCACATGTTACCTACCGTAATTTTTTTATTGTTCTTTCAGATTCCGTGTGTTTTCTTTTTGCTGAGAGATGCAGATTTGATGCAGAAAATGTATACGCCAAATGTTCATCATGTGCACATAGCCTTATTGTATTCATAGTTATGTATAATGTAGGAGTGGGACCTTTTCATGATCTTTTCAGGCTCCATATACTCAATTCAGGTAACAACATAGTTTTTGAATCCAGATATGCTTTGGATATTGGATTCAAAAGGGGGGAAAGAGAAAGTTAGTGCCTGTTTATAAAGTTTTAATAGTTTATTTTTTATGTCTTCTTTTAAAGTGTTTTCTCTATATTTATTGTCTTAAATAGAGGACAGAGCATACACATACATACATCTCGGGATTGCAGGGTGTGAACATGTCCCAAATGAGCTCATTACTAATGCAGATTCTGAGTTATTTTATTCTGAGTTATTTTATAGATGGTGGATTGTACACTGGATGTGCTGTGATTATACAACAGGAGGTAATAAAGCAGAACCACTCCCTCTACCTATCGGCACAGGAGGTAGATGAAGATTTCAATCACTGAAATATGTAGAGCGCAAAGGGTAAGATGGCCGAAAGTGTATATAGACTAGGGATGGGCGAATCTACTCGCTAGGACTCGTTACTCGGCGAGTAGTAAGGGACTCGCAGGACTCGGTACTCTGCGAGTTTCCCAGTGATTACTCGCGAGTCCAATGCAAATCAATATCAATCCTAGTTTTGTCAGAAACGCTGACAAAACTAGGATTGCCATTGTTTGCATTAGACTCGCGAGTAATCACTGGCTACTGTGCCAGTGATAGCAGGGAAACTCGCAGATAACTGCTGTTTCTTTGCGAGCTGAGTCCAGCTGTCTTCTCTGTGCAGCTCCAGGGTCCTAGAGCCCGCCTGCTGCCTGATGTAGCAGTGCTGACATTGTTCTCAGTCTGCTCATTCCCTGTGTACAGACATGAATGTCTGTGCACAGAGATGATGTAGCAGTGCTGAGATTGTTCTCAGTCTGCTCATTCCCTGTGTACAGACATGAATGTCTGTGCACAGAGATGATGTAGCAGTGCTGAGATTGTTCTCAGTCTGCTCATTCCCTGTGTACAGACATGAATGTCTGTGCACAGAGATGATGTAGCAGAGCTGAGATTGTTCTCAGTCTGCTTATTCCCTGTGCATAGACATCTATATTTATGCACAGGGGATGTAGCAGAGAGGACATCGCGTTTTGGACTGCGTCGGACGGAAGAGGATTTTTTTAATTAAAGATGGAGTCCCTAATGGCTTTTTTTTTTATTTCTAATAAAAAGTTTTCCTTGTGTTGTGTTTTTTTTAAAACAATTTAATAGAAATTCATGGTGGTCATGTCTAATATTGGCGTGACCGCCATAAATTTCGGGCTTAGGGCCAGCTGATAATACAAAGCTGGCCCTAACCTCTTTATTACCCAGCGTGCCACCGCTACCAGGGCCGCTGGAAGAGCGGGGTTCAGCGCCAGAGGATGGCGCTTCAATGAACGCGCCATCTTCTGGGGCGGCTGCGGGCTGCAATTTGCAGCGGGGGGTGCCCAGAAAGCTTGGGCATCCCTGCGCTGCGGATTCCAGCCCCCAGCTGCTTAGCTGTACCTGGCTAGACATAGAAATTGCGCGGAGCCCCACGCATTTTTTTTTAATTATTTCATGAATTTCAGAGTCAGAGTCTCAGAGTCAGAGTCTCAGAGTCAGAATCTCAGAATTTCATGAAATAATTAAAAAAAAATGCGTGGGGCTCCGCGCAATTTCTATGTCTAGCCAGTACAGCTAAGCAGCTGGGGGCTGGAATCCGCAGCGCAGGGATGCCCAAGCTTTCTGGGCACCCCCCGCTGCAAATTGCAGCCCGCAGCCGCCCCAGAAGATGGCGCGTTCATTGAAGCGCCATCCTCTGGCGCTGAACCCCGCTCTTCCAGCGGCCCTGGTAGCGGTGGCACGCTGGGTAATAAAGAGGTTAGGGCCAGCTTTGTATTATCAGCTGGCCCTAAGCCCGAAATTTATGGCGGTCACGCCGATATTAGACATGACCGCCATGAATTTCTATTAAATTGTTTTAAAAAAAACACAACACAAGGAAAATTTTTTATTAGAAATAAAAAAAAAAGCCATTAGGGACTCCATCTTTAATTAAAAAAATCCTCTTCCGTCCGACGCAGTCCAAAACGCGATGTCCTCTCTGCTACATCCCCTGTGCATAAATATAGATGTCTATGCACAGGGAATAAGCAGACTGAGAACAATCTCAGCTCTGCTACATCATCTCTGTGCACAGACATTCATGTCTGTACACAGGGAATGAGCAGACTGAGAACAATCTCAGCTCTGCTACATCATCTCTGTGCACAGACATTCATGTCTGTACACAGGGAATGAGCAGACTGAGAACAATCTCAGCTCTGCTACATCAGGCAGCAGGTGGGCTCTAGGACCCTGGAGCTGGGGCAGCCAGAACACAGAGAAGACAGGATCTTATCTGTGCGAGTCAGCGATTACTTACAAAGTAAACTAGCAATGCAAATAAATGACACAACTAGGATTGCTTCAGGCTGAAGCTTCCGAGACACATCTGCGATTTGTAAATCTCACACTACTCGCTATTACTCGCTTCCCCATTCATTAACATTGGACTCGCTAGACTCGCAACGAGTAGCGAGTCCCGGGCTCGGACTCGCTAGAGTCAAGCGATTCCGAGTAATTTAGGATTCGCCCATCACTAATATAGACCTTTCCTAAAGTCACATAAAAACCTATAGAGACCGCAGAGAGTGTATGAGCCTGTATAGAGGCTCTCCTGTTATCAGATAAGCCTGGAAGAGTGCAGGTACAGCTCACACCTGAGCTGGCGCTCGAGCCAGAGGTAATGTTTGCACAGGTGCAGCTGCCAGAAGCTGTGAAGAGGCCTAGAGTCGAGAGTCTAAGACCTGGGCACCAGTGCAGACCCTGGCACCAGGGTAGACCCGAGCACCAGGGGCCCCTGTCACTCATGATGTTCTTATTCCCACAGAAACAGGTGATCAAAAGGAAAGGAGTGCAACACACAGGGAGCAGCTGAGGAAAGTCTGTAGACACCGGTTGGTAAGCTTTCTCTGCCACAACTCTCTTCTCAATGATGGCTCAGGTACCCAAGAACTAACTCATTTGTCATTAATTGCTACATGTGTTTTAGTGGACAAGGTTTGGGTAGCACCAGGGTTCAGTACCCAGGTGGCCAGGTACACCCAGTCTTGTATGATGTGTGACTGATATGATGGAGAGGTATCTGTAATGACCCCGCAGAAACCCGAATGCACCCCTCGCCCGCTCTACCGTTCCAGTGATTGCACATAGATCGTACAGAGACAGCACTGTACATTAGGTGTATGCTTGTTGTGCTAATTTCTTTTCATGATCCGGTGCAGAAACTACGTTACTTCAGAGACACTGACGATGAAGGTGGTATGTAACAATGAGCCTCCTGAAGAGGTAAAGGGGCATATGTTATAATGGAGGTCATTAAAGTTATTTTACAGTATCTGGGAGTCAGCAGCTTTCTACAATCCTTTTCATACACAAAGCAGTGGAGACAAGCTTAATGGGGGATTAAAATTAATAATCCAGAAGGTAAAGGTAAAAGGTAGAGGAGACGGGCAAGACATAGATCAAATGTTAGTTTTTGTTTAATTTTCCTCCTTAGTAAATAAGTCGATATAAGATAATTCTCGACTCAACACCTAGAACAGGATTGTATTTTCTATAAAGTAAGTGTGGATACAAGTGTAAAAGGCTTTAATCTGACATTAATGGATAGAACACGATGAGCCTCTCACCTAGTGAGGTTGTGGAGGACACAAGCACCATTAGAGCGGCTGGTCAATAGAAATGAGTATCCAGTCAGGAAAGGGTTAAACACTGCATTCCTATCTCCAAATAAGAGAATTAAAATCAATATTCATCAGAACTTGTGACTTATTTCTCACAGATACTTTAGGTATGGCATGAAGTCTTGACCAGCAATGTATAAGCCTTATATAATTGACTGCAAACAGATGTGTTCTTCGATTCCAGATCCTAAATCAGTTTCAGGAGCGCATGGTCTCATGTCAGGAGACCGGGTGATCCTGAAAAGATGCGAGAAAGAGCCGTGAGCAGAGATTAGATGGCCGATCCAGCTACTCCGAATTACAGCAACTTCAGTGGTGACTGAGGGAAAAGGATGCGGCAACTGTTGAAGACTCCCCACCAGCAGATGATGAACTCCAATAATGATAGTCACTGACATACACCACATAGTGATATACTGTCACACATATGACCTTACAACTCCACATTATGTTTGATATATATAGGAAATATCCAAACTAAGGCAGAAATGGTTACAGGAATATGAGATAAACGAGGACTCAGAAGAGTGGGAGAAACATTCACTTTCCTGAGTAAACCATTAGTTCAAGGGTAGATAACACTGTGTATAACTGACATTACTCTAATAACTTGTATATGTAGCCGTAAAAGCGCTATTTTATGTTATTTTATGTTATTTTCAAGGTAATCGGGTTAATGTGTAAAGGGAAATGTTATCAAATAATCTCCAGTGGTAGAATATGGCCCTGAGACAGGAGGATCCATCCATGTGTGTTGTGATACAATTCTGGGTATCCAGGTAGGGAACTGAGGTGAAGCAGGTAAGAAAGACCCGAGGACGCGGAGAGCGTGATCCTGTATACCTCCTGGTGTACCCAGAATTGTTCATAAGAATTGTTCATAAGAATTGTTCATAAGTAAGGGGTACCGCATGTATTTAAATCCAGAGATCAAGTTAAAGTAGGTTTTGAATCCTTTATCTCACCCCTAGTGGCCATAAGTAAGAATATAGTCTAGATCAATTACATCTATTATGATTAACAGAGATTTGTCAATTATACTACCCAGTGGCGTAACTTCAGGCCTCAGGGCCCCGATGCGGAAGCTCCAATGGGGCCCCCAATTATTGCAAATCTTTAGTAGTATTAGTCTTTTTCTATGAGCCAAAGAGACGTTTGGGGCCCCCCTAGGCTGCAGGGCCCGGGTGCGATCGCAACCCCTGCACCTATTGTAGTTACGCCCCTGATACTACCGAAGACCTTCAAAGTTTAACAGACCTACTAGGCCCTACATCAATAATGGTGCACCAAAATAGAATGGACCTGGACATATTATTAGCAAAGTAAGGAGGTGTTTGCTAAATTGTACGTATATTCCAGTTAATACTGGTCCCACAGGGAGGGATACAGCAGCCATACAGAAACTGAATTCTCTACAATAAGAATTATAAAGGAATTCAGGTGTAGAAGATCCCTAGGACCAATAATTTCTGTAGATGAAGGGATGGCAGAGATGGCTGGATTAGGTAGGCTTTGATATCCTTGTCCTCTTAATTATTGCAGCTATCATTGTTTGTTGTGTCCTTCCCTATGTAAGGAAGATGATTGGGAAACATCAGTTCTCACTTTCCTAGCTCAAGAGGTTAGTTACTCTGTAGACATAGAACAGCTAGGCCCTCTACAGTCTATTATAGTCTCCAACTAGGTGGTCCCCTATTCCTCTAAGTTATGATAGGTAGGGTAGACACATGAAATAGCTCATATATGCGAGGTCTGTACCAAGGGGGGTCAAATGGTTCATAATTGTGAAGTCTGTATCAATGGGGGTTTTAATGGTCAGCAATTCTCAGCTAACGGGCAGAGTTGGAGGCACATTGGTCAGATGTGATAGGCTCTAGTAGGGACAGGTTAATAAAGTATTTAGGAGGGACTGTTGATGGGAGCCATAGGATCAAATACTTAATTAACCTTAAGACATAAGGGCATGTGAGAAACGATCCATAGAGTGTATTATTTTACATTGTATAAGTTGTGACTTAAACATGGCTGCCATTTCCTGCCACATCACACCATGCTCTGAGAGCAAGATGGAGTCCAGTGAAGAGTGACCAATCACCGAAGCTGGAGTCCAGGGAAGACTGACCAATCACAGAATGCCATATTACCTGGACATACTCGATCAAGACCACACCCCCTGATGACCTCATGAATCTGCCCATGGACTAATCCACTGACCAATGAATACATCTGAGTAGGGCTGGCCGAGCCCCTTACTGAACAAAACCTCAGCTCTCTTATAATAAACAGACACTTGGAGCTTGGAACGGACCAAGGAAGGGTGTACACTGACTCTGTGTGTCTGGTGTCTACTTTTCACGCCGGTACTTGGTCCATATTGATTAGGACAGGGGCAGGCAACTTGTTGTTAATATTATTATGAAATATTAACCATATCAGCTTCACCCAACCACTAACCACGAGTGAAAGAAAGTTACTGTGTTATCATTAAGGCTACGTTCACACATCGAGCTTCTTTCAGCGCTCTTTCCTGCAGTTGCGCTTTTTTATGCAAAAAGTGCACCTGCATTCACATATTGCGCTTTTCTGCGTGTTTTCCTCTGTGATTTTCCCTAACCCATTTTATCATGTGGGCTATGGGAAAAGCACAGACGCAGCTGCGTAGAGAATTGCCTTGTCAATTCTTTTTACACACATTCTTTTGCAGTGAAAGCGTGTGCGTAAAAAAGTGCAGAAAAACGCAATATGTGAACGCAAACCTGCGTAAACAGAATTGTGTTTCACTGCATAAAAATGCTTGTAAAAATGTGCAGCTAATTACGCAGTGAAACAGCCAAAGCGCACCAAAAAACACGAGTATGCAGGGAAAAGCGTGATGTGTGAACGTAGCCTCATATTCTCTGAAAAAAGGCCAAGAAAGTAAAAAATCTGCCGGGGGAGGAGAAACTTTTGAGCACAACTGTACATGTCACCTCTAATGTATAAAGTGCTACAGCATATGTTGTTGCTATAGAAATGGAAATTATTCTTAGGCCCCTTTCACACTAGCTTTTTTGTCCGGATCTGCCGGATTCAGACAAAAAAACGCATCTGCCGAGGGTCCCGCCTAAAAGCCGCACTTGCAGCAGGCCCCATGCATTGTGTATGGGGCTTGCAGTAAGGTGCGGCAGGTGTGGCATGTGTTGTTGCGGTAGATGTGGCAGGTGCCGAAACTGCACTTGCCGCACCTGCCGCATACTTACCGCAAGCCCCATAGACAATGGATAGGGCTTGCCACAAGTGTACCGCACATGCGGCCATTAGGTGGCAGATGCAGTAAATCTGCCCCATCTGTCGCATTATGTTGAAACCGCCAATGTGAAAGGGCACTTAAATGACCGCCAATCAGCAAACAAGCAGCTGATCAACGGTCATTTATTTTCGCACATCATGTAATGCAAACAGACCTTTACTCTCTGAATAGAGATAATTGTGAAGATGTTACCTGCAGTCCTAGGTATCACTAGATAACACACAGTGATCACTCTTCGAATACAGATAAAGTGGAAGATGTAATGTACTATGTGACACCATAGATAACACAGTGATAACTCTGAGTACAGATAATGCAGTAGGTGTTATTATTTGCAGTCCTGTGTGACAAAAAATAAAGACCTACTGTATAAACAATAGTAAATAGCCAAATTGTAACTCAAATTATCTTTTTTTTTACATATGTATCTATAATGTGAAAAGCTGAAAAACAATAAAAGACAGAGGCTCTTAGCATTCAACCCCTAAACCTGTTTTCATTTCCCTGACCATTTTTTTCATTTCTGACCATTGTCATGTTATGAGGTAATATAGTGAGTACGCAAAGTATTCAGACCTCTCTACATTTTTCACTCTTTGTTTCATTGCAGCCATTTGGTAAATTCAAAAAAGTTCATTTTTTTCTCATTAATGTACACTCTGCACCCCATCTTCACTTGAAGAAGAACAAAAATGTAAAATGTTTGCAAATGTATTAAAAAGAAAAACTGAAATATCACATGGTCATAAGTATTCAGACCCTTTGCTCAGTATTGAGTAGAGAAGCACCTTTTGAGCTAGTACAGCCATGAGACTTCTTGGGAACGATGCAACACATTTTTCACACCTGGATTTGGGGATCCTCTGCCATTCTTCCTAGCAGATCCTCTCCAGTTCCGTCAGGTTGGATGGTGAACGTTGGTGGACAGCCATTTTCAGGTCTCTCCAGAGATGCATAATTGGGTTTAAGTCAGGGGCTCTGGCTGAGCCAGTCAAGAATGGCCACAGAATTGTTCTGAAACCATTCCTTTGTTATTTTAGCTGTGTGCTTAGGGTCATTGTCTTGTTGGAAGGTGAACCTTCTGCCAAGTCTGAGGTCCAGATCACTCTGGAGGAGGTTTTCATCCAGGATATCTCTGTACTTGGCCGCATTCCTGTTTCCTTCAATTACAACCAGTCATCCTGTCCCTGCAGCTGAAAAACAGCCCCATAGCATGATGCTGCCACCACCATGTTTCACTGTTGGGATTGTATTGGGCAGGTGATGAGCAGTGCCTGGTTTTCTCCACACATACCACTTAGAATTATCACCAAAAAGTTCTATCTTCGTCTCATCAGACCAGAGAATCTTATTTCTCATAGTCTAGGAGTCCTTCATGTGTTTTTTGCAAACTCTATGCAGGCTTTCATATGTCTTGCACTGTAAGTAAAGAAAAAACAGGGGCGCTGTGTGGGACCTGTGGCACTGCTTTATGGGGGCGTTAGTAGTGAGTACACTAACCTAACAGGGTTGTGCCTGCCCTGCACAACCCTGGTAAGGCGCCTGGGAGGATGAAATCCTCAGTTGTAGCCAGCAGCTCCTTGCGGTGCTCCTAACTCCAGTCCTGCATCCTCCTATCGGCCCACATGACCGGCGGTCACCTGACCATGACGTCACCGCAGGTCCTGTAGTTGCAGTGCAGGTCCTTTAGGATGGATTAGATCCAGGCTGTTGTGGTTTGGATAAAAGATGATTTGGCTTTGCGGTTTCCTTATCCATGGTGTCCAGGCAGCTCTTGCTTCTACTCGCTCGGGGGGAGGGAGAATTATGTGGAGGGAAAGAGATACTGTAGAATTCTGCTGGAGCGCCAAGGAACACCACAGGAGGGGTAGAGTTTAACAAACATTTATTTGAACCTCATGCACACTCCACATTGCGTTTCGACGGTATGGAAGACCGTCTTCATCAGGTTCCACCACTTGATAAAGATGGTCTTCCATACCGTCGAAACGCGTTGTGGAGTGTGCATGAGGTTCAAATAGAGATTTGTTAAACTCTACCCCTCCTGTGGTGTTCCTTGGCGCTCCAGCAGAATTCTACAGTATCTCTTTCCCTCCACATATGTCTTGCACTGAGGAGAGACATCCGTTGACCACTCTGCCATAAAGGCCCGTCTGGTGGAGAGCTGCAGTGATAGTTGACTCTGTCTAACTTTCTCCAATCTCCCTACTACATCTCTGGAGCTTAGCAACAGTGATCTTGGGGTTCTTCATTACCTTTCTCACCAAGGCTCTTCTCCCACGATTGCTCAGTTTGGCTGGATGGCCAGGTCTAGGAAGACTTCTGGTGGTCCCAAACCTTTGTCATTTAAGGATTATGGAGGCCACTGTGCTCTTAGGAACCCTGAGTACTGCATAAATTCTTTTGTAACCATGGCCAGATCTGTGCCTTGCCACAATTCTGTCTCTGAGCTCTTTGAGCAGTTTGTTTGACCTCAAGATTCTCATTTGGTCTGACAAGCACTGTGAGCTTAGAGGTCTTATATAGACAGGTGTGTGCCTTTCCAAATCAAGTCCTATCAGTTTAATTAAACAGCCAAACTCCAATGAAGGAGTAGAACCATCTCAAGGAGGATCACAAGAAAATGGACAGCATGTGACTTAAATATGAGTGTCTGAGCAAATGATCTGAATACTTATGACCATGTGATATAAATTTTTATAAATTTGTACAAATATCTACATTTGTTTTTTTCAGTCAAGATGGGGTGCAGAGTGTACTTTAATGAGAAAAAAATAACTTTTTTGAATTTACCAAATGTCTGCAATGAAACAGAGCAAAAAATTTAAAGGGGTCTGAATATCGAAACAGAGATTACAAACAATTGAAGATGTCGAACAGTTATTAATTTGGAAACAGTTAGCTGGCAATTCTGTTTCGGAGGCAATGATATGTGAAAGGCCAGACTGATGTGTGGCGCCCTACCAGTACAGGTAACCACAGACCTACCTAAATCATGGTTGGATTTCCACAGTGGGTATCCCAAACACATACAACATCCTCCACCCCTGACCGGTAGGGGGAGCCCCACTTGCTGCCTTTAAGCAACATCCCCTATAAATACCGCTGCTGGGAGCAGAGTTAGTCAGAGTGTGCAATCGCTAGAAGAACTGTGAAGACGTTCTGGTGTGTCGGAACTGCCTGACAGCAGCCTAGCCAGTGCAGGGGCCTAAGAGTGAGGTCGAAGGCAAAGCATAAAGTCACAGAGGAACAGCAGACTGGGGGCGGAGGAGCCATACTGGTTCACCACGGAAAGCCACCCGGACACCGGAGTCCGAGTCTGCAGGAGAGCATTTAGCCCAGCAGAAATTCTGGTTCACCGTGAAGACTCCAGTCTCCCGGACATCTGTGTAGCAACCAAGAAGGGAGCCAGGCACCGCAGGAGAGGATACAGCGGTAGTCCACACGAAGGTTTCCCACTACAAAACACAGGTGACAGAAGAGGAGAGGAGGTCAGGCTTAGTTTTACACAGGTCAGAGACTTCAATGAGGGAAAAGAGATGAGGAGGCCTTATACCCACTCACTGTGGAGATCCAGAAGTGTTTTTGCTCCGACCACCGGAGAGTACCCTGGACATTAACTGCAATTCCACCAGTAAAGGTACAGAAACCACTTACGGTGTGTGTGGCGATTCCTCAGGCCCTGACCCATCTACTACGGAGGCTGCCATAGCTGCATCAATCCCTGTCACATCATCACTGCCCCGGGTACCCTGCTCCGCCTGTGGGGAGCTATACCACCCAGCTGCCCGTCCATCATCCCCGGAGGCCCACAGCAGCGCTGGTGCATTCACCAGAAACCGCAGGTGACATCACGATAAACTTTTATTGTCTTTTTCTTTTATTCCCTTTCTATATTTCCCCAATTTTTGGGCCGACCACCAGGGCTACGGGTCCAGGCGAGCCACCAGTGACATCCCTCCAACTCTAAGCCCGGGTTCAGCTTTCTGGCATGTCACAAACAGGATTTCGTGCCCGCCGGTGTAACCGGGTATTGTGTGCCGTGTGTATAAACTGTGCTTTGTGAACTATTAACGCTGTGCCGCCATTACTGAGCCATCGAGCGGGAAAGAAAGGGGTCGTAATGGCCAAAAGAGCGCTAAGACAAGCCCCGTCCCACGCTCACCCGAGTACTGATGAGGCGCAGCGGCCTAATCTGGAAACTCCTGAACGCTTAACTCCCTGCCTGCCTAGCCATCACCTGTTTAACTATACAAAGACTGGCTGTGATTCACTAGGGGGGCCCCAAGATGTCAGCTACATCGAACAACGACGAAACCCCCTTCCTAGACTCTGCGAATCAGCCCGGAAAAAGTATGTCCGCAGCTAGTAGAACATCCGTCTCACCGGGCGCCGTAGCCCCGATCATGCCGATCTCGCTACCGTTTGTCCCAGGGGCTAAGTGGTTACCCCAGTATGATGGCCGTCCAGATACCTTGTCAGCATTTAAAAGAAAGATCTGCAGCATGCTAGATATGTATGCAATTACCGGCAAGCAGAGGGCTGCTGTTGTATTGGGACAGTTAACCGAAACAGCAGACCGGGAGATTGAAAACCGGTCTGCGGCTGAGCAAGAATCAGTAACCATAATCTTTGATAACCTGAAAATTGCTTTTGAGGACTGTAATGAGACTGACATCCGAAAGCGCTTTTAACACTGTTACCAGCAGCCGGAAGATGACATCAGAGCCTATGCCTGGCGTCTGCAGGAGACATTGCTAGTTTTGAAACAAGTCAGTCCTGTTAGCGTACTGGATGAGAATAAGATGTTAATTGAGCAGTTCACCCGGGGGCTACGGTCACCAGAGGACAATAAAACAGTGCGCTGGTGGTTCCTAAGCAACCCGGATGTCGATTTTCACACTTTAAAAGGCATGGATATTAAGGGGTTACGACCAATAGTAACCCCTGAGGCTGCAATCCAACGGTGGCGGAGTGGCAATGCTCAGGCAACAGTAACACCCTCTCCCTTATCTGCAGCTGAAAACAACATGCAGGCTACAGCGTCTAACCAGATTGACAGCTTGTGCACCGAAGTGCGCCAGCTGAATAGGAACCTGGCCACAATCATGGAAGCCCTGCAGCTGCAAGCAGAGCCTAAGCTTAAACCTAAGCCACAACCTTTGATCCAGCTTGCCAATAGCCCAGCGGACATCCCGTGGAGGAAGGGCGGGAAGACCACGTCGCTCCAAGGGAGGATCACCAACTACTACAGCTCTACGGGAGAACCCATCTGTCGTCGCTGCAGTAAGACCGGCCATATTGCAAGATACGAGCAAACCCTGGGGGCCGGGGTTTAAACGAGCAAACCCTGGGGGCCGGGGCCAAACCTCAGGAGTAAACCAACCAGGCCTGTCCGACTGGTATGATACCTACATTGAACAAAGACCGTTCCTGTCTATTATACTAGATGGCATCTCAACACCTGCCTTGTTGGACACTGCATCACAAGTGACCACCATACCACATATCCTTTATAAGGGATTCTGGTAATGTGATGAACTTAACCCACCAGACCCAAACCTCACTATTTATGCTTCCAATGGTGCACTACTTACCATAGTTAGTGTCAGAGAGGTGCGAATAAAAGTGGGGAGGGTGAAGCTAGAAGACCAGGGGCTTATTGTTGTAGCAAACAAGCCAAATGATCAAGATCCTTACATCATTCTTGGTACTAATGTTGTTAGTAATTGTTTGGGTGAAGTGTTGTTCTTACTCCAGCTGATAGCGGACACTGACAAACCCGGGCAGTGGAAGGTTCTCCAGAGAGAGTCAGAGCCCTCCTGCATCAACAACAGGTAAAACTGACCGGTGGTGAAATTGGTAGTGCACTGGTAACAGACCCAATTCCTATTGTGGAACCCCCAAGGAGTGAAATGATGATCTGGTGCCGAGCAGCTATGGCCTAAGGGAACAAGATTACCAGGCAGTAGCAGAGCCCGTCAGCTTAGAGCACAGGCCTAAACTCTTGGCAGCCAGGGGGTGGTCGATGTGTGCAAGGGAAGGGTACCCATCCGCATCTTAAACTGTGGGGAGGACAAGGTCAAACTACCCAGATATTCCACTGTTGCTAAGCTGTGCACTGTACACAATTATGAAATACAAGCAGTGGGACCCTTGACCCCACCAGATTCGGTGGAGGACAACAGCTCCAAGGGACAGCTAGAGGACTGGTGTCAGCAGCTCCATGTTGGAACTGACTCCACCCCTACACATAAAAAGCATGGTGTCTATCGGGTAGTCCAGGAGTACAGACAGGTATTTAGTAAGCATCCACTTGATTTTGGTAGGATAAAAGGGTACATCATCATATACCCACAGGTACACATCCACCAATCAAAGAGTGATACAGGCCTATTCCACCAGCACATTATCAGCGTGTCAAAGAAATGTTGCAGGACATGAAGGACGCAGGGGTCATAAGAGATATTTGCAGTCCCTGGGCAGCTCCACTAGACCTGGTCAAAAAGAAGGATGGCATCATGAGAATGTGTGTAGACTATAGGCAGATAAATCGCATAACACATAAAGATGCCTACCCGTTACCCTGCATAGAGGAATCACTAGCTGCATTGAAGTCTGCTACTTACTTTTCAACCCTAGATCTCACTAGTGGGTATTGGCAGGTCTCAGTTGCAAAAGAAGATGGTGAGAAACAGCATTTACGACTCCCATGGGCTTGTGCGAGTTCAACAGCATGCCATTCGGACTATGTAATGCCCCCGGAACGTTCCAGAGGCTGATGGAATGCTGCCTGGAGCACAAAAACTTCTAGACTGTACTACTCTAACTAGATGACGTCATAGTGTACTCAAAAACCTATGACGAACACCTGATACACCTGGCAGAGGTATTTGAAGTGTTATCCAACTATGGGATTAAGCCATCCAAATACCATCTACTGAAGCCAAAGGTCCAGTATCTAGGTCACGTAGTTAGTTCTGAAGGAGTGACACCAGACCCAGACAAGGTAACCGTCATCAGGGAATGGCCGAAGCCAAGAAGCATCAGGGAAGTACATCAGTTCCTGGGACTGGTAGGGTACTACAGGAGATTCATTAAGGAGTATACCAAGAAGGCAGTACCTTTACAAAATCTCCTAGTAGGCCAGCCCAAGAAAGGCAAGTCCCCGGGGGTCCTCCAATCGAGTGGGGTAAGGAACAGGAAGAATCCTTCCAGCAAATGAAAGAGGCCCTGACGGGTGAAGAGATCCTGGCTTACCCTGACTACAACCAACCATTCTTGCTATGCACCAATGCCAGTAACGTGGGGTTGGGATCTGTTTTAACGCAGAAGCAAGATGGCAAAGAAAGAGTGATTGCCTATGCCAGCAGGAAGCTTCGCGCGACAGAAAGGAACCCTGAGAATTACAGCTTGTTCAAGTTGGAGTTCCTGGCCTTGGTTTGGGCCATCACTGAGTGGTTCAAGCATTACCTGACATCTGCAAAGTTCACCACCTTCACGGATAATAATCCATTAACACATTTGGAAACCGCGAAGTTAGGAGCCATGGAACAACGCTGGATGGCCAGGTTGTCCAATTATCAGTTTACTATCAAGTACCAGGCTTGCCATGACAATGCCAACGCTGATGCCTTGTCAAGGATGCCTCACCTGGCAGATATGGGAGAAGATGTGGATGAGCTAGAAGAAGTAGAGCTACCCGCCTTCCATCGCCACAGAGCGTCCCAATGTCAGCAAGCTAACAGAAAATTCCCTGAAAGAACAATAAATCCATTGCCTCACTTCAGTTGGAAGGAGTTTCAAGACAGTGACCCGGCTATCAGTTTAGTTAAAGGACTGGTAATCCAGGAAGGTTCCCGTCTCGCTCCAGATGCTCCACCAGAGGAAAAACACCTATGGAGTGAAAGAAGCAAACTCTTCATCTACCAGGAAAAGCTTTGCAAACGTTACATCAATCTCAGAACCCATGAAATGGTCTGGCAAATAGTGGTGCCCAAGAAGGATGTCCAGATAGTGCTGAATACATATCACAACCAAACAGGACACTTTGGATGGAAGAAGCTCGAGATGATGCTCAAAGACAGGTTCTATTGGGTTGGCATGAGAGGATCCATAGAGAGATGGTGTAAAAACTGTGGACCATACAACGTAAGGAGAAAAGATCGAGAGAGTCAACGAGCACCACTCCAGCCAATTATCACAACTCAACCACTTCAAATAGTAGCCTTAGATCATGTGAAATTAACACCAATCAGTTCAGGTTACACCTACGCATTGACGATGGTAGACCACTACTCAAGATTCATGGTAGTTGCTCCAGTGAAAGACTTGACAACTGAAACCGCCGCAAAGACCTTTCAAGCCTATTTCTGTAGACCACACAGGTATTCAGAACATGTACTGATTGACCAAGGTTCTGCATTTGAAACTGAAATTTTCCAAGAATTTTGTCATCTTTATGGGTGCAAGAAGATAAGGACCACACCGTACCATCCACAAACAAACAGCATGTGTGAAAAGATGAACAACATAGTTATAGACATGTTAAAACATTGCCTTTGGAAGAGAGAAATCAGTGGCCTGATAAATTGCCTGACTTAGTGGACATGTATAACAACATACTTGGTGAGTTCCACCAATTGCACACCAGCTTATCTAATGAGAGCATGTCCTGGAAAGATACTAGTTGACTTAGAAATGGGAATCGTAGAACCAGAAGCAGAAACATCCAATTCTGACTGGAACACCACTTGTCAAGAACAGTACTGTACAAACTAATCCAAGCCTGCGTTGAAGATAATTTCAATAAAGCCAGAGAGAAACAGGAAAAAGACTTCAACAAAAGTGTGCAAGCTGAACCCTTAACACCAGGCACAGTTGTACGTAAAAGAAAAATAAGGCATCATAAGTTTGATGTTCAGCGGGAGAAAGAGCCCTGTACTGTATTCGACTGTAATTTCGATAACACCAAAACCTGTTTAGTCAGTAAAGATGGAGGAAAAACAACCATCATAGTGTCAAGAGACCACTTGAAAGTTTGTCCAGAACAGTTGAGAATACAAGAAACCCAAGAAGAGGAAATAATACTTGTGAACCTCCATCTCAACCAAAGGAAAAAGTGATTTATTATATTCAAGAAGAAACACCCGAACCAGAGGATCCTGCAATCTGTGCAACTGCCAACCCTCTAGTGATACTAAGGCCACATAGACAGTTACCTGACTTACCTACATTCAGTACATCATCTTAGACACGAACACTACATAGATCCAGGCGTTGTAATCAGGGTCAACCCCTGTCCAGGTATAGAGATTGGGTACACTAGGTACAATATGTCATTGCAGAAAGGTAAATAGAAACCAGTCTTGTACAGTAAATGTAAATAGTAGTGTATAGAAGGGGGAGGAACTGGGCCCAGCCCCAAGCACATTAAGTTGGGAACATAAAGTGCCTGGGGTGGAGAGGAGGTACCAGGTCTCCTAAGTAGAGACACCCATAGGGAAAATGTTTGGTTTACCAGTGTAAAGGACTTATTGAACTTTTGAAAGACTTTAACCCCTTTTTACCCGGAGCTTAAAGAGACTATACTGTAAAGACTCCTTACAACATTTTTCCCAGAATCTTCCCCGTTTTCAGTTAAAAAGGACCATAGTCACAGGACTGGTTGTGACAAAAACTTCTTTTTACAGCCTGCGGCAGATGAACTAGCGCCATATGGACTGCACCCTGTTTTGACATATTTTTAATGGTTTTTGTATATTTTTTCCTTTTGAGACTTTTTACCTAATACCAGTTATTGTCATTAATGTAATGTTTATTTGCTTGTTGTTTGTAAAAATGTTTCGCAGTCCAGGAGTACTAATCTTACCTAGCAGGGAATGTGGCACCCTGCCAGTACAGGTAACCACAGACCTACCTAAAATTTTCACAATGGGTATCCCAAACACATACAACACCTTCCACTCCAGACCTGTAGGGGGAGCCCCACTTGCTACCTTTAAGCAAGATCCCCTATAAATACCGGTGCTGGGGGCGGAGTTAGTCAGAGTGTGCAGTCGCTAGGAGAACTGTGAAGATGTCCTGGTGTGTCGGAGCCGTGTTAGGCCCGAGCCAGTTGACAACCGAACAGTTAGCAGCCTAGCCTGTGCAGGGGCCTAAGAGTGAGATTGAACGCAAGGCATAAAGTCACAAAGAAACAGCAGACTGGGGGCCGAGGAGCCATACTGGTTTACCCCAGAAAGCCACCGGGACACCGGAGTCCAAGTCTGCAGGAGAGCATTTAGCACAGCAGAAATTCTGGTTCACCGTGGAGACTCCAGTCTCCCGGGCATCTGTGTAGCAACCAAGAAGGGAGCCAGGCACCGCAGGAGAGGATACAGCAGAAGTCCACACGAAGGTGTCCCACTTCAACACACAGGTGACAGAAGAGGATAGGAGGTCAGGCTTAGTTTTACACAGGCCAGAGACTTCAACAAGGGAAAAGAGACGAGGAGGCCTTAGAGTTGTGGCCAAAAGTATTGACACCCCTGAAATTCTGTCAGATAATACTCAGTTTCCTCCTGAAAATGATTGCAATCACAAATTCTTTGGTATTATTACCTTCATTTAATTTGTCTTCAATGAAAAAACACAAAAAGAATTGTCCTAAAGCCAAATTGGATATAATTCCACACCAAACATAAAAAAGGGGGTGGACAAAAGTATTGGCACTGTTAGAAAAATCAGGTGATCCTTCTCTAATTTATGTAATTGACAGCACCTGTAACTTACCTGTGGCACTTAACAGGTGTTGGCAATAACTAAATCACATTTGCAGCCAGTTGACATGGATTAAAGTTGACTCAACCTCTGTCCTGTGTCCTTGTGTGTACCACATTGAGCATGGAGAAAAGAAAGAAGACCAAAGAACTGTCTGAGGACTTGAGAAACCAAATTGTGAGGAAGCATGAGCAATCTCAAGGCTACAAGAGCATCTACAAATACCTGAATGTTCCTGTGTCTACATTGCGCAGTGTCCTCAAGAGGTTTAAAGCCCATGGAACTGTGGATAACCTCCCTAGATGTGGACGGAACAGGAAAATTGACAAGACATTTCAACGCAAGATTGTGCGGATGGTGGATAAAGAACCTCGACTAAGGGGGGGCGTGGCTTAACGCTACACAGGAATGGCCGCTTGATCCGGGAGCTCCCGCTCACACAGGCACAAACGCGGCACAAACAGCGCTCCAGTACCGGGACCGCCGCCGGAAACGGCACCTACACACGCGGGAGAACCGTGGGCTTCTATGGGCAAAACCAGGAGCGAGAAGCGCGACTCTTTACAGCGCGTTACTGACTATTTCCCGAGCTCCAAGCCTGCAGAAAGCGCTCCTAAGATGGCGCCGACCTCACCACGCGCGGCCCGCTCCTCCTCCATACGGAGCTCTGTGGCCCCAGCAGTATCAGCCGGCGGAGATCAGGAGGAATTACCGGTCACACAGAGCAGCATGAAAGCGATGCTGTCCTCCATGCTCGCATCCCTCCGGACCTCACTGCAGCAGGACATGAAAGGTATGATGGCAGAAACAAGAAGGGAGCTGGCTGAGGTGGGGGGTAGGACTGACAGGCTGGAGAGGAAGATGGTGGAACTTGTGAACTCGCATGACTTGTTGGACGCGCACGAAATGTTAAAAGCTGACATGCATAAGGTTCAGACAAAACAGTTGGACCTTGAAGACCGCCATAGGCGAAATAATGTGCGCATAAGAGGAATCCCTGAGAGTGTGCAACCTAACGACCTCCGCCCATTGCTGCAGGAGTACATTATGGCGGCCATGCCTGAGGTGCAAAAGAAAGACATTATAATTGATAGAATTCACAGAGTGCCTAAGCCATCTCATATTAACCCCTCACTGCCTAGAGATACCATTGCACGGATTCATTTTTATGAACTCAAAGAGGACCTCCTATACTGTTTGAGAGGCAAGCCAGCCCTGCCAGAGAGATTCTCCTCACTAACGGTGTTCTCTGACCTATCTCCAGGTACGCTAGCACTACGGAGGGCTTTCCAACCGTACACCTCTGTCCTCAGGAAACAAAACATATCATACATGTGGGGCTTTCCAACCAAGCTTCTGGTGCGCAAAAACGACACCACACATGTGTGCCTCCTCCCAGCTCAGGCAGCCAAGCTACTAATCCAGTGGGGTCTCGGATCTCCAACGAAGACCGGGGGACATACTCCTCCACCAGAAGCCCACAAGAAACATGTTGACCCAGAATGGTCCACGGTCTGAGAGCATATATTAGAGCCTGTGAATGGCTCATTTTTCTTTTTTTTCTGCCTTTCCTGATCTTTTTGGCTCCTCCAACTTCCGGATCTGGCCAGAACTTAAACTCTGATACATCCAGGGAATACATCTGAACTCCTGGATATTCCCCATAGAGTGTGTTTTCTTCACTCGCTGGACAATCAACCAAGAACGAGGATGATTTCTCCGTTTTTGCAGTTTTTGTTGACTTTCTGTTATTTTTACAATTTACTTAATTCCACTCACCGGAGGAAGAAGAGTTGGTCCTCTATGGTGGTGGAAACTGTTCCTGATTTTTCTCCCCCCAGCCTTCCCTTTTTTCTCCTCCAATGCTTTTCCACCACTGTCCACGGTAGACAGGGGACTTGTGACTATCCCCACAGTCTACTGGGTCAGGATATGATGTTAAATTATAAGTATATTGTGTTTATTACCTTACCATGAGTATTTCTCTGTTATCCATTAATGTCAATGGGTTAAACTCCCCTGCAAAAAGATCCATAACATGGCGACACCTGCGCAAGTCTAACAGTGATGTCATATTTGTACAGGAAACACACCTACTGGCCGAAGATAACAGCAGAATGCACTCACATATATACCCCACCAATTTTTCGCCAACAATCCCAAAAAAAAGGCGGGTGTGGGAATCTTCATAAAAAATTCTGTGATATTTAATCTAGAATTGGTTGTACCGGACCCAGACGGTCGTTATTTAATCCTATTATGTACACTTAACAATTGTCGTTACACTCTGGTTTCGGTATATGCCCCTAATGCTGGCCAAATTGGGTTTTTATGGTCCCTTCTGGACAAAGTACAACTCCATAGATGGGGACACAGAGTTTTCTGCAGCGACTTTAACGTCCCAATGTATAAAAGAATGGACTGTTCTGGACCATCTCATACACGCGGTGAAATGGGCCCATTAACTTCTGAGAATGGCCTACACGACGTGTGGAGATACCAGCACAGCGAAGAACGTGATTATACGTTCTATTCAAACAGATATCACACATACAGTCGTATAGATGTCATATTAGTAGACGATGCACTGTTACACAAATGTCTACAGGCGGACATAGGTAACATAACATGGTCTGACCACGCACCAGTTTCACTAAAGATTTCTGACCCCTCGGCCATCAGACCCCCACATATGTGGAGATTGAATACATACCTGCTAACCAACCCAGAGGTGATAGCAGACGTAACAAATCAAATCAAAGAGTACTTCTCAATCAATGATAATGGGGAAGTACAAGATTAAGTTTTATGGCTATCTCATAAAGCGGTAATTAGAGGATTACTCATCAAAATAGCTGCTTTCATGAAAAAGAAGTACATGGCGGATATGACAAACACTCTACATACCATTATGTCACTTGAAAAACAACACAAAGAGACCCCATGCCCACAAATCCTAAAGACTTTATTAGAAACCAGGAACCACCTGCGCTCCCTTTTGTTACAAAAAGCAGAAAAAGATCTTAAAAAATTAAAAGCAAAATATTACGGGATGGGGGACAGAGCGGGCTCACTTTTGGCCAGACGGGTAAAAAGGAGAGCCGCACGGTTCCGTATACCCTACCTCATATCACCGGCAGGAAAACAAATTTGTAACCCCATCTCTATTGCAAATCAATTTCGAACATATTATGAATCTCTATATAACTTAAAACACGATAAGAACATCCCACAACCTAACGAAACCCTGATTAAAAATTTTTTAGATAAAATTAACCTCCCAAAACTAACAGCCGACCAACTGAACAATTTAAATGGCCCGATCACAGAACTGGAGCTCAAACGATCAATCAACTCCACTAAGGGGGGAACTGCACCTGGGCCGGACGGTTTCTCCTTCATATATTATACACAATTTTCCCAGATTCTATCCCCTTACTTGTTAAGGTTGTTCGCATACTGGCGATCCAGGGGGGAGATTAAACGTGAGGGTTTGGAGGCTATAATAACTACCCTTCCTAAACCAGGGAAAACACCCACAGAACCAGGTAACTTTCGCCCGATCGCTCTGCTCAACTGTGACACCAAGTTATACGCGAAGGTGTGGGCTACCAGACTGATGGAAGTTTTACCATCCCTGATAAACCCAGACCAGGTCGGATTTGTGCCGGGTCGACAGGCACGAGACGGAACCAGACGCCTTATAAATATTCTTGAATTAATGGAAAGATCCGACTCCCCCGGTGTGCTACTGTCCTTAGATGCAGAAAAAGCTTTTGACAGAGTACACTGGGGGTATGTTGAAGCTGTACTAAACAAATTTGGTATTATCGGCCCGATACAGTTGGCTATAATGGCGTTATACTCTTCCCCTAATGCTTCCGTCTGTGCCTCTGGCTTTGTATCAGATCCCTTGGACATCTCTAATGGCACACGCCAGGGGTGTCCTCTCTCTCCCCTAATATTTGCGCTGGTAATGGAACCCTTGGCGGAGCGAATCAGGTGAAACACCGGGATTGAAGGAATCAGAATTGGCGATACAGTACACAAAATAGGGCTTTACGCCGATGACGTCATTCTGACCTGCTCAAATGTACTGCCGTCTCTGCAAGAAATTATGTCTATCTTGAGGGACTTCTCTGAAATATCTTATTACCGTTTAAATATTTCTAAGTCCATCATATACCCAATAAACGTGTCCACGCAGATCAGTGAGGATATAAGACGTCAATTTTCATTCACATGGGCAGGTGAGGGCTTCAAATATTTGGGAATATACATAACCTCTATGAAAAACATTGTAAAAACTAACGTGGACTTAATATCAAAAGATATGGGCAATGAATTAGACAAAATGGCCCCCCATGTGTCTCTCCTGGATCGCCAGGATCCAACTAATAAAGATGCTCATACTCCCCAAATTGATATATTTATTTAGGTGTTTACCATTATCCTTTCCAAGAACATGTTTAAACAGATTACAACACATCCTCGGCAAGTTCATATGGGCGGGGAAGCCTCACCGCGTGGCCCACAAAACCATGATCCTACCATATAACAGGGGTGGCTTGGGGGTTCCTGACGTCCTCACATATCACAGAGCGGCGCTTATGGAGCCGGCACAGTCTTGGTGGAATGGGAATTCCGACTTGATTGGTTGGCTACAAATAGAAACCCAAATGACTCCCGCCAAATCCCTCAGACTACTCTTAGAAGCAGATCTCTTATATAACCAGGAGAAAAAAGAGAATCTAGCTACCATGAATGCTTTAATGAGAATATGGCATCATCTGAGCAAAACCCACCTCCAATTTTTATATAGATATATTTCTCTCACTGCAATAGAGACTATGATACCTAACCTCTCTCTTGCACGCTGGAAGGAAGGTGGTGTAACAACTTTGAAGGATTTTATAGACACGGGGAGGTTAAATCTTTTCAGGACATAGCAAATAAATATACTCTGCCCAACTCCCTATTTTACCAATACTTACAGATTAGACATCTCATAAACACCAGTAGAATTCCATTCTACGACTTTACTCAGGCGGACTTCGCACTACAGAGGTACTTTAAATCTACATCTAACCAGCACGGAATCTCCATCATTTATCAATCCTTAATATCCCCAACTGGAGATACCAAACTCCCATATATGGAAATATGGGAACGTAGACTCTCATTTGAGGTGTCTCCTGAGTCTTGGTACAGTGCAGCCACACATGCTTCAAAATATTCGTCATGTCTCAATCACATGGAGCAGGCAAAAAAGCTCCAACTAAATTGGTACCTAACCCCATTGAAACTGAGTAAATTTCAACCTGCACAATCAGGGGAATGTTGGAAAGGCTGCTCACAAGAAGGCAACGCGGAGCACATGTGGTGGTACTGTCCGAAGGTGAAAGAATTCTGGAGAGTGACAGAGCAGATGCTGAAACAGATCACGGGCTTGCCAATCACTTTGACCGCCCCCCTAGCCCTTCTGGGTATTGACATTGAAAAGTTCCCACCGCTGCTTAAACCCATTATCACCAGCGTACTGATCGCCTCCAGGATGTGCATTGCTAAGCACTGGAAAAGCAGAACAACCCCACATAGGGACGAACTCATATCCCTCATAAATCTACACATGCAATATGAAACAGTCCTCTCTCATGAACATAAAACCAAAACTAAGAAATTGTGCTGGTGGGACCCCTGGACATCATCACAATATACGAAGATGCATACTTAGAAATAAACTTGACTTGTTCAGGCTCCGTTAAATAACCAACTAAATGACCACAACTATGATTATAGATACAATAAACATACGCTCAAAACTTTATTTGATATATCAGATGATAATCTCAGGTATTTCTTTGATAACTGACCAAAAATGCATATTATGGTGGAAACTACCCCTTCACCCTCCTTCCCTCCCCTCTACATTCCCTTTTCTGTACCTTCTTAAACTTTATAATGTTAATTTTATAATGTAAACTTCTATTGTATGAAAAATATTGTGGTGCACGGTTACGCCTTTGTTTATATGTGTACATATTTGAACATCCAAATAAAAACCAATTGTTTCAAAAAAAAAAAGAACCTCGACTAACATCCAAACAAGTTCAAGCTGCCCTGCAGTCCGAGGGTACAACAGTGTCAACCCATACTATCCGTCGGCGTCTGAATGAAAAGGGACTGTATGGTAGGATACCTAGGAAGACCCCACTTCTTACCCCGAGACATAAAAAAGCCAGGCTGGAGTTTGCCAAAACTTGTCTGAGAAAGTCTAAAACGTTTTGGAAGAATGTTCTCTGGTCAGATGAGACAAAAGTAGAGCTTTTTCGGCAAAGGCATCAACAAAGTTTACAGGAGAAAAAAGGCATTCAAAGAAAAGAACACGGTCCCTACAGTCAAACATGGCGAAGGTTCCCTGATGTTTTGGGGTTGCTTTGCTGCCTCTGGCACTGGACTGCTTGACCATGTGCATGGCTTTATGAAGTCTGAAGACTACCAACAAATTTTGCAGCATAATGTAGGGCCTAGTGTGAGAAAGCTGGGTCTCCCTCAGAGGTAATGGGTCTTCCAGCAGGACAATGACTGAAAACACACTTCAAAAAGCACTAGAAAATGGTTTGAGAGAAAACACTGGATACTTCTAAGGTGGCCAGCAATGAGTCCAGACCTGAATCCCATAGAACACCTGTGGAGAGATCTAAAAATGGCAGTTTGGAGAAGGCACCCTTCAAATATCAGGGACCAGGAGCAGTTTGCCAAAGAAGAATGGTCTAAAATTCCAGCAGAGCATTGTAAGAAAATCATTGATGGTTACCGGAAGCGGTTGATAGCAGTTATTTTGGCTAAAGGTTGTGCAACCAAGTATTAGGCTGAGGAAGCGAATACTTTTGTCCGGCCCATTTTTGGAGTTTTGTGTGAAATGATCAATGTTTTGCTTTTTGCTTCATTCTCTTTTGCATTTCTTCATTGAAGACAAATTAAATGAAGATTATAATGCCAAAGAATTTGTGATTGCAATCATTTTCAGGAAGAAACTGAATATTATCTGACAGAATTGCAGGGGTGTCAAAACTTTTGGCCACAACTGTATACCCACTCACTATGTGGAGATCCAGAAGTGTTTCTCCAACCACCAGAGAGTACCCTGGACATTACCTGCAATTCCACCAGTAAAGGTACAGAAACAACCTACAGTGTGTGTGTCTATTCCTCAGTCCCTGACCCCGTCCACTACGGAGGTTGCCATAGCTGTCAGGCAGCACAGCCAACTCCCTGCATCAATTCATGTCACCTCATCACAGCCCCGTGGTCCCTGCTCCACCTGTGGGGAGCTATACCACCCATCTGCCCATCCATCATCCCCGGAGGCCCACAGCAGCGCTGGTGCATTCATCAGAAACCACAGATGGCGTCCTGATAAACTTTTATTTTCTTTTATTCCCTTTCAATATTTCCCCAATTTTTGGGCCGACCACCAGGGCTATGGGTCTGGGCGGGCCACCAGTGACATCCCTCCAACTCTAAGCCTTTAAGGTTCCGAGTTCCCATAGACCCCTGGGTGAGTCAGTTGCATGTCAATCTTATTAAGAAAATGCCTGAACCGATTGCTAATGAACTTCCTGATTTTAAGGCCAGCAGAGGCTGGTTGGAAAAATTCAAGAGACGCACTGGCATACACAATGTTATTAGGTACGATGAAGCTTTGAGTTTGAACAAGTCTGGGGCTGAAAAATTTGTGGCCGAATTCAAAAATTGCATACAGGCTGAAGGATTCATTTTCCACTAATTCTTCAATTGTGATGAGACTGGCCTCATTTGGGAGAAATTGCTACAGAGGACATTCATTACACAAAAGGAAAAGACACTGCCAAGACATCAGCCTATGAAAGATAAGTTGAGGGTGCTTTCACATCTGCGTTTTTGCAAACCAGGCAGAAATCCGCCATTTTTGTAAAAACCAGATGTGGCACACTTGCGGAACACTTGCGCCAAGGTTGTGCTTGTGCTAATGTATTGTAAATGGACTCTTGGACAAGTGCGAAGGCTTGCGTTTTTTACAGTTATTCGTCAGTTTTGTCACCTCCGATGCTGGAAGTGCCGGAAGGGCGGGATCGTGGGGAAAAGGTGAGTCTCCATACATGTCCAGAGGTTAATTTACAATACATTAGCACAAGCGCAACCTTAACGCACATGTGCTGCAAGTGGGGTGCATGCATCTGCTTTTTGCAAAAAAGGCAGAATTCCGCCAGATTTGAAAAAAACGTAGATCAGGCAAACCTGAAGGTCAAAAGTTTGCAGATATGAAAGCATCCTAACTCTTTTGTTCTGTGGTAATGCTAGCGGGGATTGTAAGCTGAAGCCGTTATTGGTGTACCATTCAGAAAATACTAGAGTCTTTAGCAGAAACAATGTCATTAAAAGTAAATTGTGTGTGATGTGGAGGGCAAACAGGAAAGCATGGGTACAAAGGGCAATTTTCATTGAGTGGATGGATGAAGCGCTTAGCCCAAGTGTGAAAAAATAGCTCCAGGATAATCACTTGTCTCCGGATAATGGACAATGCTCCTGTACACCCTCCAGGAAGAGCCATTGTTGGAGCAGTTCAGTTTTATCACGGTGAAGTTCTTGCCCCCTAATGCCACACCACTCATCCAACCCATTGACCAAAATGTCATTTCAAATTACAAGAAACTGTACGTAAAAGCAATGTTTCAAAGATGCTTTTAAGCGACATCAGATACAGAATTGACCTTAACAATATTTCACCATTCTCAACTGCATTAGCCTCATAGATAAGACTTGGCAGGGAGTGACACCCAGGTTGATGAACTCTGCCTGGAAGAAATAATGGCCAGAATGTGTGCATGAGAGAGATACTGAAGGGGTTGAGCCTTTCCATGATGATCGTACACATGTGGTGCAGTCAATTGTTGATTTGGTGAAGACAATGTGTATGGAAGTGAGTGGTGAGGATGGGGAAGAGTTGGTAGATGACCACAGTGAAGAACTCAACACTGAAGAACTGCAAGACCTGCAAGTGCAACGGACAGGGGAGAATGTGTCTTCTTCAGAGATTAAGGATATCCTCTCCATGTGGAGTATGCTACAGGGGTTTGTGGAGAAAAATCCACCCAGATAAAGCTGTTGCAGGCTGCATCTGCAACTTGTTTAATGATAATATATTGCTCCATGTTAGGCAAATCCTAAATTGGCGTCAGAAAAAGACCTCTTTATAGAGCTTTCTTGTGCGACATGGGTCCACTGACTTTAAAGCTGGTCCTATTGCCAATAGACTTTTTCTCCCCTCCTCGCTGTCTTCTACACAAGAGGCTTTAGAAAACTATTTGTTAAATTAGTCTTCACTCTTTATGCACTAACGGTAACCATATGACAATGTACAGTAGTGTACTATATTTTCTAATTGTAGCATTAAAGACTATAATTACGCTCTTTAAAATGTGTTTTTCATTTTTTTTTTTTAAATGTCTAAAACGAATTACCTGTAATTCAGTTTACATTGGTTCCTATGGAAATCATTGTCTCTGTTTTTGTTGGTTACGGTTTTCGACGATAGTATATGTAATTATTAGTGTAATATTTTTGTTGTTATTGTTGTTCTTATTCTGTGATTTTTTTTAAATAGATTTTTTTACTTTTTCATTTGTTCCCTAAATGGGACTTTAACTTTTATTACTCTGATCACTGGTGTAATGCATTGCAAAGCAATTGCATTAAATGTACTAACATGGAAAATAATATTGGCAAGTTATTTTTATATCAAAATGAAAACTGTAAAAACAAAAAAAAATGCCTGACATATCCTTAAGAGCTGATGACCTACTTCCGGTTCCGGCGCCGCGGTGGACACCACGGAGTGAGGGAGCTCCGGGCGCCAACAAGCCACAGACCAGCATTACAGACCCCCGAGATCGGGCGGACAGCAGCAGGAGGCACCGTGTATAGACTGCGACTCCCGGGAACAGTGGAGCGCTGGTTGCGGAGCGGAGGAGGCGGCCAGAGAGCGGGGCCGAGCCAGAAGGAGAAGGTGGCGGGAAAGCCCAAGATGGCGGCGCCTGCACAGCAGCCGAGGAGGAAGGAGAACGCGGCACAGCAGCCGAGGAGGAAGGAGAACGCGGCACAGGAACCCCCCCAGCCGCAAAGGTCAGACCGAAGGGATCAGGGGGGAGCCCGCACCAGCCAGGGGCAGCCCAGGGGCCATAGTGGGGGAGGCACATCACCCCGGAGCATGGATATTGCATCCTCTGCAACTATGAGGGACATGTTTGAGTCCCTGAAGGGAGAGATAACGGCCGCTGTGCGTGTGGCAGTGAGAGAGGCAGTGGAGGACCTACAAGAGACAGCAGCAAAACATGCGGGCAGATTAGACCAACTCGAGCAGAGGATCTCTGATCTGGAGGACAGATTACTGACTAAAGAGCAGGAACTAACAGAGGTCCGAAAGAATAATATGTGGATGGCCGACAAACTGGAGGATTTAGAGAATCGGTCTAGGAGGAGTAATCTGCGCATGACTGGCCTCCCCCGAATCTGTCTCTAACCAACAACTGGACAGTATATTTGAAAAACTGCTGCCTGAGTCTCTGGGTATACAGGGAGTCTGCAAGGTGGAAAGAGCACATAGGCTGGGGCCCCTAAGAAATGGCAATGAAAGATCATCCAACACGGAGGATGCCAGCCGCTCTGACAGGAGATCCAGGGGTCCAAGACAGGCTATAGCCAAATTTCTTGACTTTAAAGACAAAGACAGGGTGCTCAGGGCATTTAGGGCCAGGAGGAGGCCTCTAGAAATTATGGGACACAGGGTGGTTCTGCATGAGGACTTTTCTGCTGTGGTGGCTAGGCAGCGCAGAGCCTTCAGTGACGTTTGCGGCATGCTATATCGGAGGGGAATCCAGTTCCAACTGCAATATCTTGCAGTGCTCAGGACGAGGAACGAAGATGGAACATTTCAGAGGTGGCAGGATCCTGACGAAGCAATGAGGGTGTTTATGAGATCCTCAAAGGGCTCACCGCATGCAGGACAGAATGGCCCACCGCCTGGGAGAAGGAGCCCAGTAATTCCTGAGACGGCCCCGGAGTGATGACATTGGCTTACTTGACTTTTGTCTTTTTCTTTTCTTCTTCTTTTTTCCTCATCTCTTTTTCATAGGAAGCTGTCCGTGCGGAAAAGGACAGATATCATATTAATACAAGAGGCATGGTTGGCGCCTTGTGGATGGCGTCTGCCTCGGAAAAAAAGGAAGTCAGGTGGATTATAGATGCTATTGGGTATGAAGTGGGGGAGGTGGGAGGGGCTGGGTGCTAAGGGGGTCGTTTTATGGTTAATTCTACATATATTGGGGGAATTGGGGAACAGTCGTCTGTCTGAGGACTTAATAGAGTTTCTCGCCAAAGGAGGACAGGTGGGAGACAAATTATGGTATGATATGTTCTATGAGGTTGCTCGCTTTTGTCACTATAAGATTCTCTGTTGCAGGGCACATGGGAGACATCTTGCTCAGCACTTCACGCTAGATAATGGTTAGAATCATAACCTGGAACGTCAAGGGATTAAAATCCCCAGAGAAACGTATGATGGTGCTTCGCCACTTACGTAGATTAAAGGCAGACATCGCACTCTTGCAGGAGACTCATCTCCCACAATACGACTTGTTTAGAATGCACAGGATGTGGGTGGGGGAGGTATGTGGTTCGGGAGCGACAGGCCGCCAAGCAGGGGTCCTCACACTGATAAACAAGGGACTTCAGTATAAACTAACGCACTGTCATCACGATGATCAAGGGAGACATGTGCGGGTGGTAATAGAGACACCCAGTGGGACTCTGGACATACATAATATATATGCACCCAACGTGGATCGGAACATCTTTTTTACTGAACTAGGGTTGGACTTGGTGAAGAGGGAGTTGACATCACTAATTATAGGCGGTGACATGAATGAGGTCATGGAGGTGGGGGAGGACAGATCTGGACTAGGGGGATCACGGAGAGTAGGATTGGAGGTGTCACACCTGGGGCCTCTCCGAGGACTAGTGAAAGATCTTAAATTACATGATGTCTGGCGTCTACAACATCCGGAGGACCGCCAATTTACACACTTCTCGCACCCTCATGGGACATGGTCGAGAATTGATCTTCTACTGGCCAGCGGAGATCTGCTTCCAAAGATTGAAAATTCTGAGATTTTAGACATGTTGATCTCAGATCATTGCCCAGTGGTTTTGACGGTGAGTGATTCATTCCCCAGGGGCTCTGACTTCATTTGGCGGTTCCCACACTTTCTAAAGGGAGACAAGGATTTCCATCGACTACTAGGGGAGTGGTGGACTGACTATGTGAACTGTAACCCACCGGAGACGATGAGGTCGTCCTTGTTTTGGGAAACGGCCAAGGCAGTCTTACGTGGTAGGATTTTGGCACATGCAGTGACTGTTAAGAAAAAGACTCACGCAGCTTATCTGACGGCCAGCCACTCTGTAAGCAATAATCTTAGACGTTATCAACAAGACCCAACGGTTGATAATAAGACAGCCTGGATAGAGGCTAAAAAGAACTTTGATGTGTGGGCTCGAAAACGAGAGCTCATGGGTAAATCTGCCAGAGAGGCCACCCTACATAGATATGGGGACAAGGCTGGAAGAATTTTGGCGCATTTGGCCAAAGGAAGGAACGAAGTCTCACAAATAGTGAGTATGAAAGATCAAAATGGGGACAACACATCCGATCCCAAAGCGATCAATTCCATACTGGGCACCTTCTATTCAAAGCTATATAGTAATAAACCAAGCGACAGATTGTTAGGTTTGAAGTGGCTGGAGGAGTGGCCGGTGCCGGAGGTGTCTGAGGATGACTTAGAGGAGTTAAATAGGGAAGTGTCGGAGTCCGAAATAACAAACGTCATTAAACAATTGAATATCCACAAAGCCCCGGGCCCAGATGGCTTTGGCGCAAGTCTATACAAAGTCTTAGCTGAACAGATTGTCCCACATTTAAAATTATTGTATAATGATTTTTTGAAGGGGGAGCAAATCCCTGATCACATGAACACTGCCTACATCAAGCTCCTGCCCAAAGGAAACAAGCCAATGGATGATCCGGCCTCATTCAGACCAATTTCCCTGATCAATCAAGATCTTAAAATCATTTAAAAAATTATGGCAGATAGGCTAGCAGAATTACTCCCAAGGTGGGTGGGAAAGGAACAAGCAGGTTTTATTAAAGGTAAATCAACGGTATGTAATGTTCGTAGGGCACTGATGGTGCTGGAGGCGGTTCGTTTAGACAAGAATAGAGGAGGGCTCCAGCCATGGTCGTGCTAGATGCGGAAAAAGCCTTTGATAGTGTGGCTTGGCCATGGCTGGAGCAGGTTCTAGATAGAATGGGTCTGACAGGCAATTTTAGGAGGTTTCTAGGAGTACTGTATGCTAATCCACGTGCGCGTATACACACACCGGGATTTCTGTCTGACTTTATTAAATTGGAAAGAGGGACGAGACAGGGGTGCCCTTTGTCCCCGCTCTTGTTCAACTTGGCGATTGAACCTCTCTCGAGATACCTCAATGGCCCTGGTAGTTTTACAGGAATACAGGTGGGAAAGTCGATCCTACAGGCGAACCTGTTCGCAGATGATATCATTCTCTATATGGATGATCCTGCGGGGGACCTTGGGGGGGTTCTGGAGAGGTTTGGAGAATTTAATAAAATTTCGGGGTTCCGTCTAAATTTAACAAAATGTGAGATCATGCCTCTCAATGAAGAGGGCAGAAGAGTCTTACGGGACGAGCGGGAGAGGAGTACATACAAGGGGATCACAGTGGCTACAAAAGAGATTAAATACTTAGGCATTACTTTGGGGAGCGATGCCAGAGACATCTATCGCCTTAACTTTCAACCTATTATACTGAAAATTGAACGAGAATTAGAATGTTGGAAATCTCTCCCGCTGTCTCTACTGGGTAGAGTACATCTTGTTAAAATGGTGAGTTTTCAACGCCTGCTTTACCCTCTACAGACGATACCTCTCCTGCTTCGCCATGTTGATGTCAACAGGCTGAACAGGGCATTCTCTGGTTTCCTCTGGAGAGGGAGAAGAAGCAGGATCAAACTACGCACTCTAATGTTTCCCAAAGAGGAGGGGGGACTGGCCTTCCCCAATGTGCGGGGATACAACCTGGCATGTGTCTTTAGACATGCAATAGACTGGCTAAGAGGCACGAATAGGTATTCAGACTACGAACTCGAGTCGCAGTGGTGTGCACCATGGGATCTAGGCGCGATTCTCCATGCCCCGAGTAATGTGCTCGACCCACACATCAAACATTCTATTGTATTTCGAGATACGCGGGCGGCGTGGAAGGCTATCAGATGCAAGATGGGACTAGCTTGGAGAGTCACGAAATATGCTCCCCTATGGCGCAATCCAGATTTCCCCCAAGGTAATGACAATGCGTTGTTCTCATTATGGCGAGACAGAGGGATCAAGAATATGGGAGACCTAATTTGGACACCTGATAGCAGATGGATGACGGCAAAAGAAATGGATACGAGATGGCGTTTGGGTCCCTCTTTTGTTTTGCAATATTCTCAAATCAAGGGACATTTGTTTTCGAGGCTACGGGACATAACATTGGAATGCCGCGTGTCGGCATTAGATACTCTATTGTCTCAAGAGGCTCCTGTGGCCAATATCTCTTTCATATACCTTAGCCTCCGAAACAATCTGATTCCCTCCGGCCCAAGAAATCTTTTTAAAGGGTGGGAGACAAGACTGGGTGAAGAGGAGGTGGAGGAGATGATTCTCGCAGGATGGAAGGAGGTACGACGTCACGTGATAGACGAGAGGTGGAGAGATACACATTACCGTTTGATCCATAGAGCTATATTGGGCTTTAATATGCCTCCAATGATACATAATCCGGACAGGAAACAGTCTTGTCCGAAATGTGCATCACCTAGACCTGACCTCTTTCATGGACTGTGGGAATGTGAAGTGATAAAGGGGAAGTGGCCCTTGGTTCAAGGGTGGGTTGGGAACGTTCTGGGCCTAAGAATGCCTTTGGATAGAAAAGCATGGGTGTTTCATGATTTCGCTGCACACGGCATTCCTGTCAAATGGAGAGCGTTCCTACATATAGCCATGCTTGCATTCAAACGCCTCATCCTGAGACACTGGTTGGATTCAGGCCCGCCTACACTCGAGGCTTTACGAATGGAATTGGAACATGTCATGAGGTTGGAGAGATTGGAGGCTCTGACAGATAAAGAGAATAAGACAAAGAATTTTTTCGCTACCTGGCGTTACTTCATAGAATATCAATTATCTAAGACAGAGATAGAAGAATTTATGCTGCCATTTCGAAATACTCAATGGTACTGTTTGGAGGATCTGGGGGGCACATTAGGAAAGCTTAGATTAGACTACTAATAAATTGCTGATAATTGTTATACCATAATCGAGTGCTCGACTATGACGACGGGGGTGGTGGGGGGAAGAGGGAGGGGAATGTTACAGTTGATTTTTGTTATTGACAAAGTTGGAATCCACATGTTATACTCATTGTGACAATTGATGATTTTTCACTGTTTGTTCTGACCTTATTTTATTGGATGAAACAAAATCTTAATAAACATACATTTCAAAAAAAAAAAAAGAGCTGATGACCTGAGACCAGAAAATCAAAGAAAAGGCACATTCTACATGCTTCCCAAAATCCATAAATCAGTAAATTCAGGAAGACCAATCATTTCATGTGTGGGCACCCTTACCGAACAAATTTCTGGGTGGGTAGAGGATGTTCTCAAACCCCTGGTAAAAGAGACACTCAGCTACATTCAGGATACAACTGACCTATTGAATTACTGTAACTGTCAGCCATAGGTCCTCTACCAGAAGGAACCATCCTTGCCACCATGGATGTGGAATCTCTATATAGCAATATCCCACACCAGGGAGGATTAAATGCCTGCAAATCCTTCCTGGAAAACACAGGGATTGATGCTGATTCTGTGGTGAAGCTTACAAAATTCATCCTCACACAAAACTATTTTACATTTGACAACAACATATATTTCCAGGAGACTGGCAGAGCAATGGGAAGCAAAATGGCACCACAATATGCAAATCTTTTCATGGCCAAGCTTGAAGATGACTTTTTATCCTCTTGTCCTATCAGGCCTCTGGCCTATTACCGTTATATCGATGACATTTTAATCATTTGGACATTGTCTGAGCAACAGCCGAAGACGTTCCATGAACACTTTAATCAGTTTCATTCCACTATCAACTTAACACTCAACTACTCCTGCACTGAAATCAGCTTTCTGGACACCATCATCAAGCTACGGAACAAAGAAGTAGAGACACCACTGTACTGGAAGCCAATTGACCGTCCAATATATCTTAGATGGGACAGTTTTCATCCAAAACACATAAAAAACAGTATTGTATACAGCCAGGCCATCAGATACAATCGGATATGTTCCAACCCTACAGATAGAGACAATCACCTTGAGCGCCTCAAAAAGACCTTTTTGAACCAGGGCTACTACCCAAGAGCAATTGAAAACCAGATTACAAGAGCCACCAGAATATCAAGGAATCATCTCCTACATTACAAATATAAAGAAGAAAACAACCGGGTCCCTCTTGTAGTCACCTACAATTCAAATCTGGAGGTGATAAGAGGAGCTGCACGGAAAATACAACCACTCCTACAAAAAGATGCCAGACTAAAATCAATATTTCCAGGCCCCCTACATCTGTGATTTTTAGGCAGCCCCCAAACCTAAGAAGCATCATTGTCAGAAGCTCCCTGTCCTCCCCAACAGCAATAGGAAGCTTTCCCTGCAACCACAACAGGTGCAAAACCTGTCCATTTATAATGACAATGGACAAGATAAAGATTCCTGGCTCACATCAGGACTACAAGATCCCAGGTAACGTCAGCTGAACCACAAGCAATGTGGTGTACTTAATTATATGTACTAAATTTAATCTATATGTAGGTGAGACAGTGCAACAACTCAGAACTAAGATGAACTCTCATCGCCATTCAATAAAGGAAAGAAGGACAGATTTACCTGTGCCTAGGCATTTCTGTAGGCCTCATCACACAATATTGGGTATGAAAATACTAATTCTAAAAGGTAACTTCAGATCACAGCGAGACAGAAGAGTGTGAGAATATAAACTGATGAGGACATTTGACACACTTAAAGCAGGAATAAATGTCTCGCATGAATTTATGACTTTCTACATTCACTGAGGAATTTTCAGGTCTCGACCAACCACTTATCATAATAATACAATCTGTGCCTCTTATCTTGGAACTCTCATTTTACCTTCCCAGCACCTCCACCCCTCCCAAGACTGACTACTATTTTCTGCTTTATGTTACCTGTCGTATTTACTGCATCATCCTACCCTGAATATGTATATATGTGTGTCTTCAAAATTTGTATCATTATTAGCCTGATGAAGAGGTCATAGTGTCTTGAAAGCTTGGCTTTGCTTTTTCTTACCATCTTTTCAGTTAGCCATTAAAAGGTATCAATCACTGAGGACTCTCAGATTCTAATACTTTTTATTCAAAACTAAAACTTATGCTGTAAAAAAAAAACCCAAAAAAAACCATCTCATGTGGTTATGTTGGTGGAAGAATAAAAAAGTTACCATATGTCTCCATGGAAAAGGAACGTTAACAATTAAAGTGCAAAAATAAATTAAAATTGGCCAAGGCAGGAAGGGTCTGAGACGCAAGGTTGACTATGTTCAACAATGCAAAATGCAAAATTGGCTATTCACTTTAGTCAGCTGGTAGCCACTTTTTTTTGGCTGACAACTATTCCTCCTAAATGCTCTTTCACTCATCAGTTTCTTTAGGACTCACTCATATAACTGTCTAACATGGCTATCTCAGTGCTAGCTGATGTTTTATTGGTTAGCACTTGGCCCAATGTTATACTATGGGGCAGTACAAAAGTGAGAGATTGGCAGCGTGCCTCAGATGGCCCATTCTGGTCAATGGGTGCTTACAAAACTTCAGACTGCAATCAGATGTCATCAGAGTGCAGTCTGATATATATGCCGAGACAGGTAATGAAGAAGATGGAGAAATTAAGCTCTCCATCTTCTCTACACCTGTGCTCCGATTATTGCATCTGAGAATTGCATCACAGTAAACTGCCACTCAGGTCATGTTCGCAGCAGAGTTTGAGCCGAGTGTCATTAGCATATAGTGCAATGGCCACAAGGGCCGGGGTACTCAGTAGCAGATTCAGGTTACTTTCTGGGAGATCACGGTGGCTGTGGCCCAGCTCCGTGGCCCTGGCCGTGCAGTGATGGGGGTTATTTACGGGGGATGATGAGTTTGTACGTGATGCCACCTGTGGTACCTGGTCATAGGTGACCAGTACTGCTATTTTTGGGCCTCTGAGGCAAATGGTGCAGCAGCTGGGATGGTAACGCTCCCCACAGGTGGAGCGGGGCCTCAGGGTTGGTATAATAGTCTATAGGGGACGATGGTAGTTGTAGTTGAGGTGCAGGAGGGCATGGGAAATAAACGGGAGGACACAAAGGTTACAGTTCTTTTACCTTTAACTGGCAAAATGTGGTGCAGTCCAGGGCCCTGGTTTCCAGGTCCAAGAAGGGTCCGGTCAGCCTGGAAGCATTCTGGTTTCACCTCACCAGGTGGGTTTGCAGGCCTTCCTGCTGCGCTCTCAGTTTGGGGTCTTGGCTGCCTGTGAGCTACTCTGCGGCCCTCTTCCTTTTTTTCTTGTCCTTGCTCCCATATGGCAGAACCCTTGAGCCTATAATGGACACTGCCGCACAGGTGACATCTCTAGGCTCTTGCTATGCTGTTGTGCCGCCGGGTCTATAGTGAAGCCAGGAAACTTGCAGTCTCCTGTCCTCCAGATTCGATCAGCGGGACATGCAGTTCCTGTCTGACCCAGAACTCTGGCATCCTCTGTAGCGCTTCTCTGGGGTGAGCTTTCGGCAGCTTCACACCCCAGAGCTCTTTCTCCTTATGTCTACTCCTCTCCCTCTCCTCAGACGTTCTCCCTAACCCCTCCTCCGTGCCCGAAACAGGGCAGCACCCCTGCACTCGGGTGTAGAGCTCCCCCTTCTGGCCCGGAGTCAGGAATTGGAGCATGCATGCCGTGGTTTACCTCCCATGGGGATCTCCTCCTGCTTCCAAGCATGACTTCACCCCCTGGGGAGGTAATGTCACTGTGGCAACCGGACCACTGTGAAGACATTACAATACAAATTAACAACAACAACAAACAATTACTTAATGGTTACATCATTATCAAAAATGGAAAAAATACAAAAACTCTTAAAAATAATCCAAAAATAGAAAATTGTCAACAAAGTTCCTGGGGCAACACTGGCCCAAGTGTGTAAACCTCTTGACTTTTAGAACAACTGGTGGGAACTGCCCCAACCCACCTTAAACTTTGTCCCTGGGCGTGGCTACAGAGCTCAAAGACCGTGATCTGACCTAGTTCTTCGGCCACGCCAACGGTTATTTTGAGGTCAGGTTAGGACGCAAACTATATACAAGTCAAGTCCTGGTCACACATAGTCCTGTGACCCAATTGTCCTTAAGCAGGTTATTATATATTTTTGCTCAAATGTTCATACAGTAGTCTCTGTAGGCACTTTATGCGTAACGGTTGCATATATACATTTGCTTATTTACACCTTATAGCAAACAGGGGTCTGACCTTGTGTACTGCATTGTGACCTTCGTAACACTGATGTTTCTACTGACCTCTCCTGGTCTAAGGTATCTACTGTAGGTGTTGTATGCTCACTATGGACTACGCTACGAGTAGACTTACATAGTACTAGTATGCTTCGCAGTTTTCTACGACCTCTTAGTTTCACCATGGGCATGACAGATTTACCACTAGCAGGGGGTAGATTCTCCTGTTCTACTGCGTGTGAGGCATCTGCATCTGGAGCCTACTGGTTTTTACATTGATCTAAGGCAGTGGTTCTTAACCGGGGTTCGATCGAACCCTAGGGGTCATGCACGGTTCATTTTGTGTACCAGTAAAAAAACATATACCTATGTCTTGAATTTGGAAAAACATTATATTTGATTTATCACTAAAGAAGGGTTCGGTGAATGTGCATATGATACTGGTGGGTTTGGTACCTCAAACAAGGTTAAGAACCACTGATTTAAGGTCTCTTCTGCTTCTTGTCTGGTCAACGCGCATTGAAGTTCTGTCCAGGGGGCTGTCCTTCTCACCTTCGAGTCCGTTTCATTTTTTCACAGCACTGAAAGATCTCCAACTATTCTGTTGAAAATTGGTCTTGAAAAAAACTGCACACTAAGAAGGCGCTGCGACCGGATGAGATGGACTTGAGGGAGGTGGAGGCCTTAGGGAATTTAGAAGACTTGGTGGAAGAAATGATCCCTAACAGAACTGGTGAGTTTCTATCTTTCACACGACCTAAATCTACAAAGTTTCCTCCCTTGTCCGTATGTTCATCAGTCGATATTTTTTCTAAGGTGGTAATTGAGGACCTATAAAAGATTCCAACACATTGTCATTCGGGTACCCTCAATTTTCAACAGAGACGAGCATTGCTCGATCTAGAATACATGACTGATGTAGTAATAAAACCTGTGGACAAGGGGGGAAACATTGTGATTTGGCCGGTGGATAAATACGAGCGGGAAGTGTTCCGCAAGCTTCGTGATAAGAACACGTACTCTAGACTGGCCTGTAGCCCTGTGGTCCCTTTCTCTGAAGATCTCCAGACCATCCTCGGACGTGCATGTGATAAAAGGTATAATTACTAAACAGGTTGAGGAGAGCCTGACTGTCAGATATCCAAAAACACCGACATTATATTTTGTTTGCCTAAGATCCACAAAGATTCCATCACTCCCTCGGGATGTCCAATTGTGTCCGGTATAAGGGGTCTATGCAACCCAGTGTGTCAATTTATTGACCACTATTTAAAACCTCTTGTTGAAAATATGCCCTCCTATATTCGTGACACTGGGGACGTCCTGAGGCGGACTGATGGAATCTTTGTGGAACCGGGACCATATTGGTTACTGCCGATTTGGAATCTCTTTATACCTGCATACGTCATGAGGATGGTTTGGAGGCCGCCCGTTTCTTTCTCCTGGCCAGTGCACAAGACGGCTCGCTGTGTGAATTGGTTCTTGAGCTGCTCCACTTTGCCCTTACCCACAATTTCTTTGTATTTAAAGATCAATACTACTTACAGACCCGTGGCACTGCCATGGGCGCGGCATGTGCCCCCTCGTACGCAAATCTCTTCCTGGGCTATTGGGAGAGTGGTTTGCTGTGCGGGGGGGGGGCGGCCCGGCCAGCACCCATTTGCAGTGCTGGTGGAGGCATATAGACGATCTACTGATTTTGTGGGGGGGGTACTGTGGAGCAGCTGGAGACATTTATGGGCCGTCTCGCAAATAATAACATCAACGTCAGACTTACATATAAGTCTGACATGAGACAAATTGAGTTTATGGATATCTATTTGTCTGTGGGACCCGATAATTCTACACATACTGATGTGTATCGGAAATCCACATCCGTAAATTCTCTTTTGCATGCGAGTTCGTCCCATACTGTATCAACAATCTGAGCCGTCCCCACTGGCTAATTTCTCCGAATGAGGTGCATTTGCTCTTCTGAGGAGGCTTTTGAGAGGCGAACGGTTGATTTGAAACAACGCTTTAGAGAGAGGGGCTATAGCAACAGGTCAGTCAAGAGGGCTTATCTTAGAGCTAAACATGCATCATGTAATGATCTACTCTATGGCCAACGAGCGGTAGTGGCAGAATCTGCACAACCGACTCGATTTATTTCTACTTTTAACCAGAGTTGGGATGTATTGTGTGATGTGTTGAATAGACACTGGCCAATCCTCCAATCAGACCCTATATTGAGGCAAATACTATCTTATGAACCCCTTTTGACTGCCCGACAGTCACGAAATCTACGTGACATCCTGGTCAGGAGTCATTATGTCCCTGCTCCAACAAAACCCTTTGGTTCCGTAGGTCCCCGGCGTGGATGTTTTCCCTGTGTACACTGTGTAGCTTGCCCGAACGTCCTACCCATTAATTCCTTTGCCTCCTCCAATGGCTCCCGTACATATGACATTAAGGAATATATGTCATGCAGGTCAAGCAATATGATCTATTATGCCACATGCGCTTGCCAGCTGATATATATAGGTATGACATTAAGGGAGCTAAGGAGGAGTGAGGGAACATGTAAAGGACGTTCTGGCGGCCCCACAGGTGAAGGATAAGGCCACTCTTAATACACTGCCACGACATTTCCTAGAACACCATGGTGGCGATCCAACTTCCCTGATGTTCAGGAGGATCAATGCCATTCATGGTGGTATCCGGAGTGGAGATACTAGGAAGTTGTTGGCACAACGCGAAACACGGTGGATAGTGTCGCTTAATACCATGTCACCACATGGCCTCAACGAACACTTTATTTTTGCCTCCTTCCTTTAGCCGTCGCCGTTTGGTTTAGGTCAGGGTATAGTTACCCTAGATCTACCTTTTAATAGTCTGTTTGACCAGATTTTATCTGTTATTATGGATATTTATTTCTGTGGTTTACAGGCTGCCTTTTGCTCGGAGGAACCCCTTATATCGCTGTTTTGTCTGCCATGAATCATGGACTTTATATTTGAGTACAGAAACCTTATAAGAAGACATGAAGAAGACATTCATCTCATTGGAATAAACTGGGACTTTGTTCTGTTACAAATCAAGGATGCTTTGCATTCACGTATATTGATGTCTTCTATACTTATGCACTGCAGTGAGACTCTTATTATTGATGTGCTATCGCCGCTGCCTGCTCCCTGTTCCCCGCCCCTCAAGGCATATGATGAGCCCGCAGTTCGTCACCCTGGTGACGCGTCCCAGGAAATACTGAGCGGCGTGGCCTATGCGCCTGGAAGGGGCAGGTAGAGTGTGGTTGCCGCGGCGACGCATCATATGTGGTCATGTGGCTGCAATGACGCGCATGACCCGTCCCACGATCTCGCGGGTGCGAGCGGCGCGTCACTTCCGGTCATGTGACCGCTAGTCAGCGTCACTTCTGGTTCGCGGTGGTGCAGACAAGCAGTGCTATAAGTAGGGGGGCTCCTGGCAGCTCTCTTACACCTCCCCCTGATGAAGTGGCCATAGGTGCTCACCTGGTTCCAGAACGAAGTGCCATAAAACCGCGCTGCTGCCCAAAAAAAAACCAGACTCACCAGGGTATCTGGGTTGATGAAGCTTTATTCCACCTACGCGTTTCGGAGCCCCTCCTGGCTCCTTCCTCAGGGAGATAGGTGGAATAAAGCTTCATCAACCCAGATACCCTGGTGAGTCTGGTGTTTCTTTTGGGCAGCAGCGCAGACTTTTATGGCACTTCATCCTGGAACCTGATCTACTCCACAGTGAACTGTGGAAGTGCGGTCCCTGCGGCAGCTGCATCATTCTAAGCGAGTATACTGGTTGTGGGTCACACAATCTGACCAGGTGAGCAGATTTCATACCATCTATCACCGTGCATCTCTGTTAGTAGATAAGACCCTATCGCGCATTCTCATATTTTACAGATAGGTGCTCACCTGGGACACGAAACGCCGTAGGGGTCTGCAGTCCTGACCTTCCCCTGCCCCAGACGCCCTCCACCTGCAAATACTAGTGGTAATTGTATGGTCTCACTGATCTAATGGTGTCCTAATGGTGTGCTATACATTAAAGAACTGCTTCAAATGCTGTGTATGGTTACTTCTCCTCTGCTTACATAAGTTCATGTGGGTCAAATTGAGATATTGTATATACTCTGTATTCCATATGAAAATTATTAAGGGCTGAAGTGCTCTTTGTACAGAAATTGAGATTGTTACCATTATCATGTTTTTACTCAGTGGTTGGAGATCTGCCCATGTGGGGCACTTTCTTTGTAACACCTAAGAATTGTATTGGTGATAACCATTTAATGGAATTTATGCATGCATGGTCCAAAGTGACCAGTTACACCACTGTATCGCCGGTGAGGAGGCAACTGACTACCGCACTCATCTGTCCTCTAAGTCAGTTAAATAAAATCATTTTGATGCAACTATAAGCTATACTCCTTTTCTTCATTTCTGAACGTATGCATTAATTTTAGTGACACCAGAACCACAGACCACAAAGAACATACAGAAAAAACCTACCCTTGGTGCAACATATTCTAAACCTAACGAATAGTGATGAGCAAGTACTAAAATGCTCGGGTGCTCGAAGCTCGGGCCGAGCATCCCGAGATACTCGTGTACTCGGCCCGAGTACCAAGCCCAATGTTATCCTATGGGAGACCCGAGTATTTTTATGAAATGACTGCCGGCAGCATGTAGAAACCCTAAAAATGTCACAAAAGTCTTAGAAGAGTGCTGAAATGACATGGCAACACCATGGGGAAGACCCCTGGAAGCATTTCTCACTCAAAAGTCACAGCTGTGAACAATCTTGTCCGAGTTTCACGCCAATTTTACGGAGTCACCATAAAATCTTCCAAAATGATACCAAAATGAATATTTAGGGTGGAAATGTTAAGGGCACATACCCAATAGTGAGATACAGCTGGTGTATGTTACTTTTTGTGATTACATGAAAGATTTTACGTGAAAACATTGTGCGGCACTCCGATGTCCCTGAGAAGAGACGTACATGAAGGCCTCTTGACATAATGTGCCCATTTTGAGGAACTGGCTGTATTGTAGTATTTTCCTTTGCCAGGGCAGTCCAAAATTTGGAGGTTCACCAATGCCCCTGGATAGAGACGTGCATGAGGGAATGTAAACCTGAAGTGGGTGTATTGTAGTATAGCCCTTTGGCCAGAGCAGCCAAAAATTGGGAGGCTCCACATTGTCCCAGGATAGAGACGTGCAGGAGGGCCTGTAAACCTCAAGTGGGTGTATTGTAGTATAGCCCTTTGGCCAGGGCAGCCAAAAATTGGGAGGTTCAACAATGACCCATGCATACAGACATGCAGGAGGGCCTGTAAACCTCAAGTGGGTGTATTGTAGTATAGCCCTTTGGCCAGGGCAGCCAAAAATTGGGAGGTTCAACAATGACCCATGCATACAGACATGCAGGAGGGCCTGTAAACCTCAAGTGGGTGTATTGTAGTATAGCCCTTTGGCCAGGGCAGCCAAAAATTGGGAGGTTCAACAATGACCCATGCATACAGACATGCAGGAGGGCCTGTAAACCTCAAATGGGTGTATTGTAGTATAGCCCTTTGGCCAGGGCAGCCAAAAATTGGGAGGTTCAACAATGACCCATGCATACAGACATGCAGGAGGGCCTGTAAACCTCAAGTGGGTGTATTGTAGTATAGCCCTTTGGCCAGGGCAGCCAAAAATTGGGAGGTTCAACAATGACCCATGCATACAGACATGCAGGAGGGCTTGTAAACCTCAAGTGGGTGTATTGTAGTATAGCCCTTTGGCAGGGCAGCCAAAAATTGGGAGGTTCAACAATGACCCATGCATACAGACATGCAGTAAGGCCTGTAAACCTCAAGTGGGTGTATTGTAGTAGAGCCCTTTGGCCAGGGCAGCCAAAAATTGGGAGGTTCAACAATGACCCATGCATACAGACATGCAGGAGGGCCTGTAAACCTCAAGTGGGTGTATTGTAGTATAGCCCTTTGGCAGGGCAGCCAAAAATTGGGAGGCTCCACATTGTCCCTGGATAGAGACGTGCATGAGGGCCTCAAAACATTTTTCCCATTGAAAAGGAGCGGGTATCCTGTCGTTGTAATGCCCATTCAAAAAGAATGGGTGTAAAAATTTACCACTGGGGGTATACCTGAAACAACAGCCTAACTATTGTAACGGTCATCATGGTGGCACATGAGGAGAAGGAGGAGCAGTCCAGCGATTAGCCAAGGAAGAGGAAGACGACGTGGTGGATGATCCAGTAGCTGACCCAACCTGGCAGGAGGATATGCAGAGCGAGGACAGCAGTGCTCAGGGGGAGGGAGGCGTAGCATCCCAACAGGCAGTACGAAGCAGGGTCGGGTCCGCAGGCAGAAGGCAGGCAACCGTTCCCCGGAACAACAACACGACACAAGGTACCTGTGCAAATGTTAGGTCTTCCCGAGTCTGGCAGTTTTTTAAGTTGGCTCCAGATGACTCTAAAAAGGCCATTTGCAACACCTGCCATGCCAGCAGCAGCAGCAGGGGTACGAAAACTAGCAGCCTGACCACCACCAGCATGATCAGGCACATGTCAGCCAAGCACCCGACTTTGTGGGAAGTACAACAGAGTCGAGGAGTGGTTCTTGCTGATGTCACTGCTATGTCTTCGCGTGTTGTGCGTGCGAGCCAATCCCCTGTACATGCTGGCCGCGAACAAGCCTCCGGCTCTGCACCTGAAATTGCCCACGCACAAATAACCCCACCATCAAGCACGTCCTTGCCCCACCACAGCGTTCAATTATCCATTCAGCAAACCTTTGAACGCAGGCGCAAATACGCTGCCAACACCCCACATGCCACAGTCCTGAATTATCACATTTCGCGACTCATAGCGCTAGAAATGTTGCCTTTCCGGCTGGTGGAGACGGAAGCATTCCGCGACCTGATGGTGGCTGCTGTCCCACGTTACTCGGTCCCCAGCTGCCACTATTTCTCCAGATGTGCCGTCCCCGCATTGCATAACCACGTGTCCAACAGCATCACACGTGCCCTGAACAACGCTGTTTCAGCCAAAGTCCACCTAACCACAGACACGTGGACAAGTGCTTGTGGGCAAGGCCGCTACATCTCCTTGACAAAACACTGGGTTAATATTGTGGAGGCTGGGACACAGTCTGAGCGAGGGACGGAACACGTCCTTCCCACAGCAAGGATAGCAGGCCCTACCTCTGTCAGGGTTTCACCGACACTCTACAGCTCCGGAATGTCATGCTCTTCAGCCTCCTCCTCCTCCTCCTGCGCATCCTCATCCACTGTATCCTCCACACCAGTCCCAAGCTGGAAGCACTGCAGCACTGCCTCTGCGAAGCGGCAACAGGCTGTGCTGAAGCTAGTCTGCATAGGTGACAAGCCCCACAATGCAGAAGAGGTGTGGACAGCTATGAAACAGCAGGCAGATTACTGGCTCACACCTCTGAACCTAAAGCCAGGAAAGGTCGTGTGTGACAATGTCCGGAAGCTGGTGGCAGCTTTGAGTCGAGGCCAGCTGACGCATGTTCCATGCGTGGGCCATGTGCTCAACCTGGTGGTTCAGAAGTTTCTAAAGTCATACCCAGAGCTGTCTGAACAGCTGGTAAAAGTTCGCCGTCTGTCTGCACATTTTTGCAAGTCACCTGCTGCTTCAGCCGGCCTTGCCGGCTTTCAGCGCCGTTTGCGTTTTCCGGCCCACAGACTGGTGTGTGATGTCCCCACATGTTGGAATTCAACTCTGCACATGTTGGTCAGGATATGTGAGCAGAAGAGGGCAGTTGTGGACTACCTGCATCACCTAAGCCGTCGGGAAATGGGTCAAACTCCACACATAACACCTGAGGAGTGGAGATGGATGTCCAACCTATGTACCGTCCTCCAAAACTTTGAGGACTCCACCAAGATGCTGAGCGGCGATGACGCCATTATTAGCGTCACCATACCACTACTCTGCCTTCTAAAACGGTCTCTGCTGAAAAACAAAGAGGATGCATTGCAGGCCGAGCGCGATGACTTGGAGCAAGAAACAGTAGTGGGTGTGGGTGAAAACACACAGTCCAGCCTCATCTCATCACAACGTGCAGTGGAGGACTATGACGAGGAGAAGGAGGATGAAGACATGGAGCAACTCTCTGGCCAAACTGAGGATATGACATGCACACCAGTCATAACCTCGATTCTGCGTGGCTGGCCAGAGGACAGTGGAGATGAGGAGGAGGAGGAGGACAGCATGTTCAGTCATCGTGTTGGTCTGGATACTGAAGTGATGGCTGTTAAGAGTCTGGCGCACATGGCTGACTATATGGTAAGCTGCCTGGCTTGTGACCCTCTCGTTCACAACATCTTGGCCGACAATCAGTACTGGTTGGCAACACTGTTAGACCCACGCTACAAGGAGAACTTTATGTCTCATTCCTGAGGCGGAGAGGTCAGCCAAAATGCAGCATTTGCAGAAGGCCATAGTCACGGAAGTAGGCAAATCATTCCTCTCACAAAACGCTAGCGGCATAGGTCAGGAATCGGTGGACAACCAAGGCGTACGGCCGAGAGGGGTACAAGTCCAATCCGCCAGAGGTAGGGGAACAGTCTTTACGATGTGGGACAGTTTTCTCAGCCCCTCACATACCACAGCCCCTGAGGTGTGTGGTAGTGCCACAAGAAATGCTAAGTTTGGCCAGATGCTGAAGGAGTACCTTGCAGATCAAACAACTGTACTGCTAGATTCCTCTGTGCCTTACAATTATTATGTCTCCAAGCTGGACACGTGGCATGAATTGGCTCTCTACACCTTGGAAGTCCTGGCCTGCCCTGCCGCTAGCGTTTTGTCCGAGCGTGTTTTCAGAGCCGCAGGTGGAATCATTACTGATAAACGCACCCGCCTGTCAACTGAAAATGCTGACAGGCTGACTCTGATCAAGATGAACAAGGGTTGAATTGGGCCAGACTTCACACCACCAACAAATGACACCTGAATTTAAATTTTGTTATGGGAATTTGCCATGTACCTCCACTCACCCATGGGTACACACTTCTGGACTTCCGAGTGTCCAAGTGTGGGATCAGTAATGTCCGTGGACGTGTACTCGGCCTGGTGGTAGGAAGGAGGATCAGGTTCGGAAATGTGCGGTGCAGTATCACGGCTACTGACACTTGACCGTGTGGAAGACAGGGTGTTTGTGGAGGTGCCAATATGACTTGAAGCATTATCCGCTATCCAAGTAACAACCTGTTGACACTGGTGTTGGTTCAAGAGCGGTGTACTCCAGCGGGCCCCAAGAATTTGGGACAGGACGTGTGAGCGAGTAGATGTGCCCCTTTCTTGTTACGAAATTAGTGCTTGCGCACGACCTCGGCCTCTGCCTGCACCACCATCACGTTCACTTCCTTGTTCCTTGCCAACGCCCTTGCGCATTTTGCTTGTATACAGCGACACCAGTCTGGTGACTGTAATGGTCACAGATTATTAGGATTTTAGTCCCTAACCTGTATTAAGGTAGTAAGTACACCAGTCTGGTGACTGTAATGGTCACAGGAGAGTAGGATTTTAGTCCCTGACCTGTATTAAGGTAGTAAGTACACCAGTCTGGTGACAGTTCAGATCACAGGAGATTAGGATTTTAGTCCCTAACCTGTATTAAGGTAGTAAGTACACCAGTCTGGTGACTGTAATGGTCACAGAAGAGTAGGATTTTAGTCCCTAACCTGTATTAAGGTAGTAAGTACACCGGTCTGGTGACAGTTCAGATCACAGGAGATTAGAATTTTAGTCCCTAACCTGTATTAAGGTAGTAAGTACACCAGTCTGATGACAGTTCAGATCACAGGAGATTAGGATTTTAGTCCCTAACCTGTATTAAGGTAGTAAGTACAGCAGTCTGGTGACTGTAATGGTCACAGAAGAGTAGGATTTTAGTCCCTAACCTGTATTAAGGTAGTAAGTACACCAGTCTGGTGACTGTAATGGTCACAGGAGAGTAGGATTTTAGTCCCTAACCTGTACTAAGGTAGTAAGTACACCAGTCTGGTGACAGTTCAGATCACAGGAGATTAGGATTTTGATCCCTAACCTGTATTAAGGTAGTAAGTACACCAGTCTGGTGACAGTTCAGATCACAGGACATTAGGATTTTAGTCCCTAACCTGTATTAAGGTAGTAAGTACACCAGTCTGGTGACTGTAATGGTCACAGGAGAGTAGGATTTTAGTCCCTAACCTGTATCAATGTAGTATGTACACTAGTCTGGTGACTGTAATGGTCACAGAAGAGTAGGATTTTAGTTCCTAACCTGTATCAAGGTAGTAAGTACACCAGTCTGGTGAATGTAATGGTCACAGGAGAGTAGGATTTTAGTCCCTAACCTGTATTAAGGTAGTAAGTACACCAGTCTGGTGACAGTTCAGATCACAGGAGATTAGGATTTTAGTCCCTAACCTGTATTAAGGTAGTAAGTACACCAGTTTGGTGACAGTTCAGATCAAAGGAGATTAGGATTTTAGTCCCTAACCTGTATTAAGGTAGTAAGTACACCAGTCTGGTGACTGTAATGGTCACAGGAGAGTAGGATTTTAGTCCCTAACCTGTATTAAGGTAGTAAGTACACCAGTCTGGTGACTGTAATGGTCACAGGAGAGTAGGATTTTAGTCCCTAACCTGTATTAAGGTAGTAAGTACACCAGTCTGGTGACTGTAATGGTCACAGGAGAGTAGGATTTTAGTCCCTAACCTGTATTAAGGTAGTAAGTACACCAGTCTGGTGACAGTTCAGATCACAGGAGATTAGGATTTTAGTCCCTAACCTGTATTAAGGTAGTAAGTGCACCAGTCTGGTGACTGTAATGGTCACAGGAGAGTAGGATTTTAGTCCTTAACCTGTATTAAGGTAGTAAGTACACCAGTCTGGTAACTGTAATGGTCACAGGAGAGTAGGATTTTAGTCCCTAACCTGTATTAAGGTAGTAAGTACACCAGTCTGGTGACTGTAATGGTCACAGGAGAGTAGGATTTTAGTCCCTAACCTGTATTAAGGTAGCAAGTACACCAGTCTGTTGACTGTAATGGTCACAGGAGAGTAGGATTTTAGTCCCTAACCTGTATTAAGGTAGTAAGTACACCAGTCTGGTGACAGTTCAGATCACAGGAGATTAGGATTTTAGTCCCTAACCTATATTATTATTATTATTAAGGTAGTAAGTACACCAGTGTGGTGACTGTAATGGTCACAGGAGAGTAGGATTTTAGTCCCTAACCTGTATTAAGGTAGTAAGTACACCAGTCTGGTGACAGTTCAGATCACAGGAGATTAGGATTTTAGTCCCTAACCTATATTATTATTATTATTAAGGTAGTAAGTACACCAGTGTGGTGACTGTAATGGTCACAGGAGAGTAGGATTTTAGTCCCTAACCTGTATTAAGGTAGTAAGTACACCAGTCTGGTGACTGTAATGGTCACAGGAGAGTAGGATTTTAGTCCCTAACCTGTATTAAGGTAGTAAGTACAGCAGTCTGGTGACTGTAATGGTCACAGGAGAGTAGTATTTTAGTCCCTAACCTGTATTAAGGTAGTAAGTACACCAGTCTGGTGACTGTAATGGTCACAGGAGAGTAGGATTTTAGTCCCTAACCTGTATTAAGGTAGTAAGTACACCAGTCTGGTGACAGTTCAGATCACAGGAGATTAGGATTTTAGTCCCTAACCTGTATTAAGGTAGTAAGTACACCAGTGTGGTGACTGTAATGGTCACAGGAGAGTAGGATTTTAGTCCCTAACCTTTATTAAGGTAGTAAGTACACCAGTCTGGTGACTGTAATGGTCACAGGAGAGTAGGATTTTAGTCCCTAACCTGTATTAAGGTAGTAAGTACACCAGTCTGGTGACTGTAATGGTCACAGGAGAGTAGGATTTTAGTCCCTAACCTGTATTAAGGTAGTAAGTACACCAGTCTGGTGACTGTAATGGTCACAGGAGAGTAGGATTTTAGTCCCTAACCTGTATTAAGGTAGTAAGTACACCAGTCTGGTGACTGTAATGATCACAGGAGAGTAGAATTTTAGTCCCTAATCTGTATTAAGGTATTACGTACAACAGTCTGGTGACTGTTATGGTCACAGAAAAGCTTGGATTCCGATCTGGATCACCCTGCCTATATCCTCCTAGATTAGTCCTGAGAAGGACTGTTGTGGTCAGCAGCAGCAGTTTGCAGCCCTGCTCCGGATCTACCTATGAGGGCCGCAAATCTGTCCCTAAGCAGCAGCAGACACTCTCCCTACACTCACTGTCTGGATGCCTGTGTACAGAGCACAGCGCGGCCGGGTCTTATAAAGGCTCGGTCACGCTGTGCAGGCCGGCCAATCACTGCAATGCCACAACTAACAGGGCTGTGGCATTGCAGTGGTCTGCCAGCCAATGCCTGCATGTGGGCTGGCTCTCAAAAGAGCGCCAACATGCAGGGATGAGGACCACGAGCAAAGCACGAGTATCGCGAGATTACTCGGTGCTCGTCGAGTAGCCCGAGTACAGTGATACTCGTGCGAGTACCGAGCAGCGCAGAGCATACTCGCTCATCACTACTAACGAACAATAACCAGAAGAACCCATCAGTACAAATACTGCCATATGAAAATCTGTAACTTCATGTATGCAAGATAATATACCCTATATAAACACTAGAACGATACTGTATGGCAGCGGCGTAACTAGGTTTTCTGGCACCCGGGGCAAAGAATTATTTTTGGCGCCCCCACCCCCACCCTACTATATCCATATACCCATGTCGGTTCTCTATACACATATATAACTATATTCATACACCTATGTCGGTTCTCTATACACATGTATAACTATGTCCATAAACCCATGTTGGTCCTCTGTGATATATAACTATATCCATATACCCATGTCTCTCTTACCACAGGCACGGCCATGGCACACTGCTCCTTGACTTCATGCCAGCATCGCAGTTGCAGTGGGCGGCGGAGCAGTATCTGCACCCGGTGGCCATTCCTGGAGCCGGCTGGCTGTCCGGCATCTCCACACTGAGCTCCCTGGCTTCCATCATGCTTAGGTCCTGTCTATAGCCCGGCGGCCCTGTCTGTCAGGTCCAGAGGTCACGTGCTCTGCCCACCATATAAAGCCTGAGAGGAGGAGCAGCCCTGAGGTGAACTGTCTGCTACCGTAACAGGGCTGAGGAGTTGTGGCGGCGCCTGGGGCAAAAGATTCGGCTGCACCCCCTAGATACGCCGCTGCAATATGGTATAACTATAACACCACAAATCATTACAGGTGTATATATTTCAGGCACCACACCCACGGATAGATATTCGGTATATACTCACCCTCTCCAGTGGCATCGATCGCCACAACTAGCACTATAGGAAGCTATACGTATGCATAGAAGTTCATCTCTAAAGAGCTACTTGAAGGTATATATACACGCATATATATATATATATATATATATATATATATATATATATATATATATATACATAAATACAAATACACATATAAAAAAATCAATGTGGAGTATCAAACACAGGACTAGCCAGATATCCTTCCAGGAGACTCCTAACCGAGGCTCCACAGACTTATTTACATATATAAAAATGGCACAAAGCACCGTAAACATAGTTAATATTAAACTAATTGTAACACTTTAACTGACCTCTAAAACACAATGCTTCGTCTATCTGGAGCACATCTGAGAGCTACAGCACACCTTCTAAACGAGAAACCACCCCAAGAGAGACTACCTAAAAATCATTAGATATAATCAAAATCAAAAAGGAACATGGACACTGACAAAAGTCAGTTTATATTTACAGTGTCCAAGGCTGCTGAAAAAATCGAATAATCAAAAGACCAACAAGTCCATCTATGCACTAGAAAGCACCTTCAAAACGAACCCCCGTATTACAGTAAACTAGTATCGCAAAAAGTTTTTGCCAGGCATCTATATATTTTTTAATATATGTCTAATTGATTACAGCAAAATTATTGGAGACGATCACGATACATCTCCATACCACAGAAGTCCGACTCCTCTAGAGTTGATCCTACAACCGACTCATTTTATTATATTATTTTATTTAATTTTTATTGTAATTTTGTGATGTTAGAATTGATTACCTAAGGGAACATCAGTCATTATAAAATATTCCAGAATCAGATGTGCTATGTAGAGCATGTCTAAATCATAATAAACATCCCAAAAAAGGGTTAAACCTACATTGAGTACTACAATTTTTGACCTTTATGCTAGGTAAAAAGCCATAAGGTCTCAGAGGACTATTAACAGTAACAACACTATTAATCCTTGAGTTAGCGCTTGACCTATATTATATTTTGATCTTTGGCGATGAGTCAGACCTTGCTGTTCTCAAAGTGAGAGTGCAATATGGTATACGGTTCAGCTTACCACTGGTCATCCAGCCTGTACATTTGTGGCACCCCACGGTTCGGTTGCCACAGGAACACCTGGAGCAGGGAGGGATTTCCACATCAGGTAAGCTCATGCATAACACCTTCTACTCCAGACCTGAAGGGGGAGCTCTACTTACTGTGTTCAGTCAAGGTCCCCTATAAATTCAGGCCTGGGGGCGGAGGTAGGCAGTTCAGTACGGAGCAGTACTGAGGAAGACATCCTTGCGAACGGAGCAACGCTAGGCCCGTGCCAGTGAGAGTGACTGACCACTGTGTGGGACCTAAGAGTGAGGGTCGGAGGCAAGGCAAGTTAGCCAGGGTAATGGAACCATACTGGTTTACACCAGAGGAGCAGCGTTGACAACCCGGACACCGGAGTACGAGACTGTGAGGTATCTAACAGCCCAGCAGTAAAGACTCATCCAAATCCAGAAATGGTGTATATACAGTCCGCGCTGCTAGAAATAATTAGTCCAAAGTCTTGAATAAAAGACCCCCCGTCTTTATTTTCCACCTACGCGTTTCAGTGCTAATTCAAGCACCGTCATCAGGGCTGTATCTTTTCTACAGCAGTAAAGACTGGAGGGCCAGGGAGGACCCAAGTCTCCCAGCCGCTGCAGTACCTGGAGACACAGCCACATATAGAGCCCGGGGACTGCAGCTAACACAGTGGTGCCAACCAGTAGGGTTCACACTGCCTGCCATACAGGTGAAGACAGCAGGAGAGGGTCCGGGCCCAGCCATAGGCAGCCTAGGACCGTAGCAACCACAGCACAACTGGGAGGCCTCAAAACTCATCGGGTGTGGAGATTCTGAGCTGCTCCCAGACCACCCGGACGGTACCCTGGACTTAACTTTGCATATCAACATCAGTAAAGGTATGGAAACAACAACCCTGTGTGTGACTGTTATCGGGGCCCCTGATCCTGCTTCCATCATAGACTATGCCGTAACTATAACATTCACAACTGCCCCGGGAATTCTGCTCCACCTACGGGGAGCGTAACCATCTTGCTGCTCCACCATAACCTTGGAGGACTGTCCCGCATCACCAGTAACATTAACGGAACCATAGGTGGCATCACAAAAAAATTGTATTCCATTTTTATTGACTGTTTTCCGCCTTTTTAAGCGACCACCAGGGCCACGGAACTGGGCAAGAGGCCCGAGTGACATCTCCCGTGAACTAAACGCCCGGGACCGGGTACCCCACGGCCCTGGGATGGGTCAGCTTTCTGGCGTCATGAACAAGATCTCATGCCTTTTACCGACAGGTACTGTGTGCCGTGTATTGACTGTGTTGAACTTTTAAATTGGGCCCCCATAACTGTGCGGAGAGTGGGAAGAAAGGGGCGTAACTGCTGAAAGGGCGCGAAGACAGGCCCCGCCCCGCGCTCTACCGAAAGCCGATGAAGCGCAGCCCAATCCCGAAAAAGCCGAGCACTCGATTCCCTGCCTGAGGTGCTTTTTTTTATGAGAGACTGGCTGAAGTTAACTAGGAATGAGTGAGAATGGATGCACAATCCTCTATCCGGGACCAAGTGTCTTTCGGTCCACGCCGCTGCTCCAATAAGTATCAAACACGGGAGTGCTATGAAACAAGGTATCTTCAGTTTTATTTTCCGACGCGTTTCGGAGCTAACACCCAGCTCCTTCCTCAGGGATTCCCTGAGGAAGGAGCTGGGTGTTAGCTCCGAAACGCTTCGGAAAATAAAACTGAAGATACCTTGTTTCATAGCACTCCCATGTTTGATACTTATTGGAGCAGCGGCGCGGACCGAAAGACACTTGGTCCCGGATATAGTTTCACCCCCACGATTGTGGAAGTGCGGTCCCGGCTGCGGCTGCTGTGCTTGAGCGATCAAGCTAGTTGTGGGCTTCACAACTAAATCAGGTGAGCAGTTTTCACACTGTATGGGATTTGATTCCTATTGAGGATAAGACCCTATGCGCATTCTCATTTTTATAAATAATGGATGCACAATGGGATACTGATGCCACGGTGTCTAATTGAAATTTACCGCAGGATGGAGCGCGGGTCAGGACCTCAGCCGGTGGAGGAGCCGTGGCACCTGGAGCTGTGGCACCGATCATGCCAATTGCTCTGCCGTATGTCCCGGGAGCGGCGTGGCTACGGCAATATGATGACAAACTAGATACCCTGGCTGGGTTTAGGAAAAAGATATGCAATGTGTTGGACATGTATTCAATGATTGGCAAGCAAAGAGCGTCTGTTGTGCTAGGACAGTTAATGGTGGTAGCAGAGCGTGAGGTCAAATCCTGGCCAGACACAGATAAAGAGTCAGAAACCCAAATATTTACTAACCTAAAAATTGACTTTGAAACCCGCACTCAGGCTGAGTTGAGAATGAGGATTTACCATTGCAGGCAGAGGCTGCAGGATAGCATACGGGACTACGCCTTGAACCTCCAGGAGGTGCTGCAAGCCTTAAAGCAGGTAGACCCTGAGCGTGTGCGGGAGGAGGATAAAATGCTGACTGAACAGTTTTTGGAGGGGTTACATTCACCAATCCATCATACGCAGTTGCTCCTGTGGGCCCTAGAACATCTGGACGCAGGCTTTGTAATCCTGAAGGACTGGTCTATTAGAGCACTACAAACCCCTGTGACCCCAGATACCGCACCTCAGCTGCGACAAACCATCACCTCTCCCTGGGAGGTGGCGCCCTCTTCCTTAACCACAGCAGAGACTAGTGGACAGACTGTAACACCTGGTGCTTCTGATAGCTTGCACTCCCAGGTGCAGCAGCTAAGCAAGGATGTGGCCATGATATTAAAGGCCATGAAGCTCAAACCGGAGCCCAAGTCATCAGGAAGGATCCAGGTGGCTGACAGCCCTGAGGACGTCCCGTGAATGCGAGGAAGGAGGACCCCATCGTCCAGAGGAAGAACCAATGACCGCTACGACTCATCAGGACAACCCATCTGACGCCATTGCAATGAGGCGGGCCACCTTGCCAGGTCATGTACTTTAAACCAGCAACCCCTGGGGCCGAGGGCCAACCCCAAGGAATAAGACGACCAGGCCTGTCTGATAGGCACAATAGATATGTGGGAGGACAGCCAAACCTATCTATCAAGCTAGAAGGTATTCCCACATCTGCATTACTGGACACCGGCTCACAGGTGACAACGATCCTGCGTATCCTTTACAAAATATTTTGGCCCGATTCTAAGCTCACCCCCCCAGACTCGGACCTTACTATATATGCTGTTAATGGACTACCAGTAAATCAAGTAGGGTTCAGGGAAGTAACAATAAAAGAGCGGAGGGTGCAGTTAAAAGGTCAAGGACTTATTGTGGTTGAAACTGATTGTGGTGAGAAAAATCCACAAATGATACTAGACACTAATGTGATTGAAAATTATCTTGGTGAAGTGCTTTTCTTACTTCAACAGATTGCCGAAACTGCCAGCATCGGGCACCAGAAGGTTCTACAGAAGGAGATCAAGGCCCTCTGGCAGAGACAACAGGTAAAATGGTCCAGTGGGGAAATTGGCAGTGTATGGGCGAGTGACTCGATCCCCATTGTGTTACCCCCAAGAAGTGAAATGATGACATGGTGTCGGGCAGCGATGGGCCTCAGAGGCAGGATTACCAGGCAATGGTCGAACCCATGCACTCAGAGAGTAGGCCCACGATCCTGACAGCCAGGGGGATAGTTGATTTTCGCAAAGAGGAGCTGTATGAGTGTTAAACTGTGGAGAAGAGGTCAAACTACCCAGATATGCTACCGTTGCCAAGCTATTCACTGTGAGCAACAACTCAATCCAGGCAGTGGAACCTTTGACCCCATCTAACCAGGCGGAGTGTCGAGCCCACTGGGACGGGGTACTCGGTACCGGACCGGGTCTGCTACTGGGGAAGTCACGGGTGGTCCTGGTCCGGACCGTGTCCCGGGCCGTGGCAATAATAAGGGTGTATTTACAGGGAAATGTCAGTCGTGACGCCACCCACAGTGTGCTGCCAGTAATGGGGCTGCCGCTGCCGCAGAACCTCCGGGGATGATGTAATGGCAGCGTAGATGGAATAGTTCTCCGTGGGCAGAACTGTGTTCCCCGGGGCAGTGTTGATTAAAGTCTATTGTGTGGTGTGCAGGCCTGGTGCTGAGTGTAACACACTTACTTTCCAGATGCTGCAGGAATCTTCCTTCAGCGATGGAGCCTGCAAGCTGTGGCTCTCCAGGTGGGAATCTGCTGCAAACCTGTATGGAGGGAGTCGTGTTCAGGCAGAGACATACAAGGGAGTCGTGTTCAGGGTTCACTGTGTTTACTTCTCCAAGCTCTTAAGTATAGTTCACAGTTCAGTTACAGTTCTTAGTTCAGTTCTCAGTTACACGGGCACACTCAACTCTTCAGGTTCCCTTTACTCTCTGCAGCCAGGTTACTTCGTCTGTGACCCCTCACTCTGTCTCTGTGTCCTTCCCAGGCTGTTACTGCGTTCTCTGTGACTCACTTGGTGTGTGTGACTCCGGACAGTATGGCGTTGGCTTGGACCCCTGTGAGTCCTCCGGGTTGCCACTGAGCTGCCTGTCCTTTGGGGTAGGGACCCTAACGTGTAGCTGAGGTCCCCCGTCGGTTGTCTGGGGATGCCGGGTAAATCTGCGGTCCCCTCTAGAGCCGACACTCTACTTCAGAGTAGCCTCCAGCAGTCCTCCCATGTGAGGCTCTACCAGGCTCTCTCTACTGTGTCTTTGGGTATCATAGGAGGGCTACTCCGCCTGCAGTCTGCCGTATCGACCGTGTTGCTAGGGACCAGTGTCACTGTCCCTCCCTTCCCTCACACTCCTGGGGTGCTGGCTTCGGACGTGCTTTCTCTCTGTGGCTCGCACTGGCTCTGTTCAGATTCTGCGCTCCTACACCCCACTTTGCCAGGACGTGTGATCTCAGTCTTTTCATCTCAGCCTACCTCGGCCTACTGACTCCTTCCTGCTCCCCCTGCTCTATATCTACCCTCTGTCACCTGACTACGTGTTTGCCCACCCACTGTCTCTAAACCCACCACCCCTCGTCTGCCTAGAGTTCCCAAGCTCCGGGTTGGGTGCTGCCCTCTACTGTACGTGGGTTGTGTGGGCAGTGAGGGTGTTGGTGTTCAACTGTCGTCCTACCTGCCTGGCTGCAGTTCCCTTTGTGGCCTCCGGGTCGCAGGGGCGCTACAGGAGGACAACAGCTCCAAGGGACAGCTGGAGAACTTGTGTCAGAAGCTGCATGTAGGCACGGACTCCACCCCTTCTCACCAAAAGCACAGAGTTTATCGGGTAGTACAGGAATATGAACGGGTCTTTAGTAAGCATCCATTAGATTTTGGGTGGATAAAAGGGCACACCACCACATACCCATAGAAAACCATCCACCCATAAAAGAGAGATACAGGCCTGTACCACCAGCTCACTATCAGCGTGCCAAAGATATGTTACAGGAAATGAAGGAGGCTGGGATTATTAGAGACAGTTGTAGCCCCTGGGCAGCTCCACTTGTCCTAGACAGGAAGAAAGATGGCACAATGAGGATATGTGTTGATTATAGGCAGATAAACCGCATAACACACAAGGATGCTTACCCGTTAACCCGTATCGAGGAATCAGTTGCTGCACTGAAAGCTGTTAATTACTTTTCCACCTTGGATCTTACTAGTGGGTATTGGCTGCGGAGCCATCCATGGGTTGCGAGGTCCTCTACTGAGTGACACGACTCACCAGGAGTGCTATGCTCGCTTCCGATGCCAGTTGTCCTAGGGCTCAGTCCCTCTTGGGTATGCTGGGTCCTGTTTGTGCCTAGAGTCCGCACGGCCATACTTTCTCTGCTTTAATAGGGGCAGTGTGTGCACCTTGAATTGGTGTCCCCAGCCTTTTGGTGTGGGGTATCTCCTATTTAAAGTTCATCTTCCCTGTTGGGCATTGCCAGAGCTTTGCATTAGGATTGTAAACCTAGACATGTGTGGAGGCCCAGCCTGCTGCTCCTGGTCTTCCTGTTATCAGCTCTAATGCTGCATGTAATCAGTATTTTGGTTACTGAGTGTCTTTGTTCCTGTCTTTTTGTCACGGTGTAGGGAATAATGATAAGGGAATGGCAGTTACGGGTAGGGTGACCAGAGAAGACTAGTCTGACCCTAGTCTAGGAACCCTGAATGGCCCTGATCCCGAAGGTATCTCTGATGGAGAGAAGGTTCGGGCCTCCAGCCTCTCCCTAATCTCCTCTACCAGCAGCCTGCGCTGATTTTCTTAATATACTTTTGACCTCTGAAGTCAGTACAAATATTTAAAAAATTCCATCACTTACAGTTTTTTCACAAACACTGACTCCAAGATTTTTCTTGCATCATACTTTGACCCATTTTACATGAGAACTGAAGTCCATTGTGGAGAACATTCTGAACATTTCAAAGTCTTGGGTTGTCTGATTAATTTGAATCAACATTTTTTACATTCCCATTGGACTACTTTCCTGAAAACCTTGGTGCTGTTAGTGTCTAGCCCCAGGCTCTGGGGTACTCGGGTATCAGGCCGCAAGGGTTAACTGTGTCATGAGGAATGGTGGCCGCGCCTGATCTCGTGTCCTGGGGGACTATTCTTTGAAAAAGGGGTGATATTTACAGGGGATTATATGCAGTTTGTTGTCGTGACGCCACCTGTAGTTTCTGGTGGTTTGCACCAGCGCCACCACAGTCCACCAGAGGTGGATGGTATTGCGGCTAGTGTGGTAAAGTCCTCCACAGGTAGGACTGGACCTTTGGGGCAGTTTGGAGAGGAGTTATGGCTGGGATGGGGAGTGCTGGAGCAGTCTATGAGGGACACTGGGAATGGAGGGAATGATGCACGCACACAGAAGAAGTCTCTTTTACCTTTTACTGATGTTTAGCAAGTAAAACATCCAGGGCACTGACGGGTGGACAGGTTGCACAGTGGATCCCCACAGCAAGTGGGTATAAGGCCTCCTCTGCTCTGTAGTGTTGGTTGAAGCACAGCCTGCTTGTAGCCAGACTTGCCTCCTCTCTCTTCCTCCTGACTCTGGTGTCTGTCTCTCCTCCCGTGCTGTCTTCGGGGTACCCTTGCTGATCACTGCTGCATCTCACTGTGGTGTCTGGCTCCCTCTCTTGACTCACAGGGGATTAACCGGGTGGCCAAGGCCTCCACGGTGTGACAGGGTTTTCTGTGGTCCTAGAGTATCCCACAGGTGCAGATCCCCATGATCCGGTTCTTCTTTGGGCAAAACTCTCCAAGTTCCTCGCTCCCTTCTGGCTAACTGCTTCTTGCCTTCTGTCCCCACTTAGGCTCGCGGGACGTAGAAGGGCCACTCCGGGTCACTGGCTCGGGCCTAACCGCGGCACTGACCACCAGGACGTCTTCGCAGCTCTCCTAGCGTCTGCACACTCTGACTAGCTCCTCCCCCAGCAGCATTATTTATAGGGGATCTTGCCTAAGGTCAGCAAGTGGTGCTCCCCCTACTGTGCCGGGGTGGAAAGTGTTGTATGTAGTAGGTACCTGCCGTGGAAACCCAGCTGTGCATTAGAGAAGCATGTGGCTACCTGTGTGAGCAGTGCGCCACATTAGCGAAGAGCAAGGTTAAAGATATTATGAGGATATCAAGTAGATGGTACGACGATACCAAGGTACCGTAGGTGGGACGTGTACATGATGGGGAATTACTGCTGGATGCTTCACAGAGAAGATCCACAGATCTATAAAACAAAGGGTAGTAGGAGAAGCTTTGAAAAGAAAAGGAAAAGATGCAAGAAACTCCAATAAAGTTGTAGAATGAATGGTCAATACATTTTTAGATATAAGATTTTGTACATTTTTGGCTAAAATATAGATTTTTCTTGTTCACCTCACTTGTATGTAATTTCATACATTTTGTGCAAAATCCATGTGATAGTTAAATATAGAAGTGGTTTTTTTAAATCAAGGCATGGAAACAGTCATAAACTCACATTTTGCATACCTGTGCTATCAACAAAAATAAAGAGACGTCCATCTTTCATTCGTATTGTGGATCAAACTCACCAATTCAATTCAACAGCACGTAGAGAAAAAATGAATTGCAACACATATGTCGTCTGTGCAATATATGAAAATGCTGACCGGCAACACCGGTGTGTACAGGTGCTAGCTGAAAAAACACATCTATAACACAGCATACAGCGGCACTCTGGGACACAAGAAAAAAGGAAATATGGTCTAGCAAAACTGCTATGAAAATAGTAGAGAAGGTAATGTAAAATACATAGCAAAACTGCTTAGGAATATTTGAAAAATGGAGAAACTAAGCTCATGTATTGGCTGATTCATGGAAGCCTGATAACCAACAACAATGTGTTCTCCTGTATCGGGTATCTAACCTAATGCCTCTATGTGCAATTAAAATCTGCATATGTGGGCCGAGCTTTAAAGGGAACCTGTCACCTGGATCTAAGCCCCTACACTATCACTACCTGTCCCTACACCTTCCTAGCTGCTCCCTATCTATCCCTCTCTGAGCTAAATCTGCCCTATAAAGCTGCAGAAAAATAAGTTATAACTTACAGGAGTCCCTAAGGCTTGGGGACTGGAAAGGCGGCCCCAAGCTTCATTGTGCCCTCCTCGTTGGTGCAGCGCACGCCCCACTTGGGAGCATTATTCTTTCTTCCAAGCCGCCTCTTTAATTTGTAATCTCCCGCCCTCTGTAGTACTATCAAGCACCGGCCGCTACGTCACTTGCGGTGTGGTGCATTATGGGCCGCTCACGTGATCTCCCCCAGTGCATTATGGACCTCATCACATGATGCTCTACTTTTATTTCAGTACAAAAAAGCACTTAAAAAGTCCAAAACAAAATATTATGGGAGATAATATCTTAGCTAGGAGAATCAAAAAAGGCAGATGAGAAATAGGATTGCATACTTGAATAAACCTGATGGGACTAAAGTACTAAATCCGATCAACATAGCTAAAGAATTTAGGCAATTTTATTATTCACTGTACAACCTGAAAGAGGATCCTATACAGTCCAGCGTAATCCACAAGAAATTGGTAACTTCCTAGAAAAAAATCTCACTCCACAAAGTATCAGCGGCTCAGCTAAGTGATCTAAATACTCCCATATCTGTCATTGAAATAGAACAAATAATCTGTTCTACTAAAATGTCCTCTGCTTCGGGTCCATACAGTTTTTCTAACACCTATTGTCATTGTTTTGTCAAAACTTTAGCTCCTTACCTCCTAAAAACTTTCAATTTTTTGAAATGTAGTTCTGCAATAAGCCATGAAAACCTTGAGGCAGTAATCACAACCATTCCTAAACCGAGAAACCTCTAAACACCCCTGGTAATTTTAGGCCTATCTCCTTAATAAACTGTGACCTAAAACTATTCTCTAAAATCCTTGCAGCCAGAATAATGTCTGACAATCCCTCACTGATAGCACCTGACGAGGTTGGGTTTGTCCCTGAGAGACAAGCCAAGGATGGCACTAGAAGAGTAAAAGATATGTTGGATATAATGGAGACTAATAAATTCCCCGATGTACTGCTGTCTCTTGCCTCCGAGAATGCGTTTGACAGAGTGCACTGGGGTTATACGGGTGAGGTTCTGGATAAGTTTGGTTTTGTGGGAGATATTAAAAAGGCTATATTGGCCCTATAATCTAATCTGAATGAAGGGTGATTGTGTCTGGCTTCACCTCAGGCCGGTTTATGATAACTAATGGCACTCGGCAGGGCTGCCCTCTCTTGCTGGTTATCTTTGCTTTGTTAATGGAGCCGCTGGCAGAGGCTCTTAGAACTAGTCCAAGCATACATGGAGACCGTGTGGAAGATACGGACCATGTGGTGGGATTGTATGCAGATGATGTCCGATGTGGAGGGATCCCTGGTGGGTGTCATGGACATCCTGGCTGAATTCTTCAGAATCTCATATTACAAATTAAATGCCACAAGGTCTATCATATTTGCCATAAATATTATAGTCCCTGCCAAAACTTATGTCGCTTATCCATGTTATGGAAATAAAAGCTTATAACCTGACATTAAATTCATCCATTGTTTTATAAATTACTCTTTTGAAAGCTGAAACCCTCACAAATGTGGTTTAGGTTAAGAAAATAAATTGGCATCATTGCTGAAATATTGATCATTTAATGAACACAGAATGGTCAGATTTTGGCAAGACAAAAGTTTTGTTGCCTGGTCATATAATGCACCCAATCCTAGTTTACGTCCTCACCTGTGCTCTGTAAATGATCGGTAAATTAGTGGGTGTGTATAAAAAGAAACGCAGCACCCCAGACCTTCACTTGAACTGCAACTTGAGCTCTGACAACATGAAAAAAATCCACCCTGCCACCAAAGCCTTGATTATCAAGAGGCTGAAGACCAGATCCACTGCAGAGGTGGCTGGCACCTTTAATGTATCTCAACGTCAAGTACAAAGAATTTAAAAAAGAGTTGAAGAGACTGGAGATGTGTTTGACAAGCCCAGGTCCACCAGACCCCGCTAGACAACTGTTCAGGAGGAACGTTTGTTGGTTAGAAAATCCAAAGCAAGCCCCTCTTCCCCTTCAGCAGAGCTCCAACAGGCCAGGTCACCTGAACAGTTTGTAGGATTCTGTCTCAAAATGGCCTCCATGGTCGAATCAGTGCCCAGAAGCCAGCACTAAACAAAAGGCAAATAAAAAAAACATGTGTCATTTGCAAAGTCCCACAGCCTGCTTAACAGATGGACGCTGGAAAAGAGGCAGAAGGTGGATTTCTCTGATGAATCTTCAGTAGAATTACACCACAGCCGCCTCAAATACTGCAGGAGACCTACTGGAGCCCGTATGGATCCAAAATACACTCAGAAAACAGTAAAATTTGGTGGTGGAAAGATCATGGTCTGGGTTACACTCAGTATGGGGGCATGTGAAACATTTGCAAGGTGGAAGGCAATATCAATAGCCTAAAATATCAAGACATTAGCTCCTTCTTACATTCCAAATCATAAAAGGGGTCAAATTCTGCAGCAGGATGGTGTTCCATCTCATACATACATCTCTACAACAAAGTTTCTCCAGGCAAAAAAGATCAAGATGCTCAAGGACTGGCCAGCCCAGTCACCAGACATGAACATCATTGAGCATGTTTGGGGTAGGATGAAAGAGGAAGCTTGGAAGACAAAACCAAAGAATCTAGATGAACTCTGGGAGGCATGTAAGACTATATTCTTTGCTATTCCTGATGATTTCATTATTAAATTGTATGAATCATTGTTGAACTGCATGAATGCAGTCCTTCAAGCTCATGGAAGTCACACAAAATATTAAATATGACTCTAATAGCACCATAACTTCATTCACCAATGTTATGCAACATATATTGGTATTTTAAGTTAATTATTTGTTTGAAAATCACATTACTTTCTGTGGGCGACAAAACTTTTGTCTTGCCAAAATCTGACCATTCTGTGTTAATTAAATGATCAATATTTCAGCATTGATGTCAATTTATTTTCTTAACCTTAACCACATTTGGGAGGGTTTCAGCTTTCAAAAGAGTAATTTATAAAACCAATGGATGAATTTAACATCAGGTTATAAGCTTTTAGTTACATAACATGGATAAGCGACATAACTATTGTCAGGGACAGTACACCTTTGGTAAAGGATAGAATACTAGAGCATTTTCTCTTTAAGTGGGAGGATTTACATATTTGGGAATTAAAATTACAAAATTTGTAAATCTAACTAAGTTTAACTGCGAATCAATGATTTTGGAAGTTAGGGGGACTTGGAAAGGCAGACCCTTCTCCCACTGTCCTGGGTAGCCAGAATACAAATTGTAAAATGATGTTGTTGCCTTAAGGGGGTGTCACACGCGTCAATGTCGTCAGTGAGATGATTGCTGACGACATTGACGGCTGATCGCTGGTGAGCTGTCACACAGGCAGACTCACCAGCGATCAATGGACCAGAGACATCGTGGAAACGATTTAAATATCGTTTCCACGATGTCTTGCTCCCGCTGCCAGCCTGCTGGAAGCGGGAGCAGGCTGGTGTGGCGCCCCGCAACGAGTGCGTCACAAGAGGGTATTGCAGCCATAAATGCAGCCGCAATATTCTCTGACCCAGCAATGATTCGGTTAACTTAGAAATCCAACAATGCATGCATCACCTAGAACAGAGGGCCTTCCTAGGTCCTGGTGGGCAGAGTGCTAGGGTAGTGTGTAGGAGAACAGACACATAGTCTACACAAGAGTCGAGAACAGAGCCTAGAACAGTGTCGAGAACTTGAACTTGGAGAGGAGCGGGGGCTCCGCACCCCGTGCAGCCCCCGGGCCGTCACCGGTCGGGTGTCAGCACCTGAGGCCTTACCAACCGGGATTGGGCATTATTCACACGGGTTCCCAAAAGACTCCCGTGCCCACAACTTCACAGCCGGATCACTGGTACCGAAGCTGGCAGCAGTTCACCTCTGCTACGCGAACCAGAAGCGTGGAGGAGCAGCTTCACAGGAGCACCCCACCACCAGCCAACTTCCAGTCGTCTAACCAGCGGTGTACCCACTGAGGGATCCAAGGCTCCCCAAAACATCCAGAACGTACATCATGGATAGGGCATTGAAGCAGCCTCCCCGTACCCGATCTGGTATTCCTGGGCGACACTGGCAATCACTTAGTTAGAATGGAGGAACACTGCGGATTTCTAAGGGACACCATCATTGCTGAGTCCACCCGGTCCACTACCTGTGAATTGTATACCATGTACTGCTTGCTGGTTACAGTAAAGACCCGTTGCAGAGACTTTCTGTGTCCGTGCTTCCTTATGAACTGTCCGTCCGCACTACAAGGTAACCGCAGCTGCCGCACAACATCTTAAGCAGCTCCAGCCTCCGGGGATCACCGCTCAGCCTGTGGGGAGCGTTCCATCTTGCTGCTGTCCATCCCCCGGAGGTCCCGCAGCTTCGGTAGTCCTTACCGAAACTACTCATAGGTGGCGTCACGAATAAATTAAAAACCCCTTTAATCTGTTCCCGCAAGATGTCTTCAACACTTTTGATCTGCACTACACCGGGCCCCACTACCGGCAGGCGCGGTCCACCCGTGACAAGGAGGAAGGAAGCATCGCCTGCCTAAACCGGAGTCCCGGCCGCGGTGAGTCACTGGTCTCAAAGGTAAACTGCGGGTATCTAGGCAGCGCGCGCTGCCTAGATACCCGATGTGTACCTTAGTTACCAGCCTCCTCCGCTCACCGGCTGGTATCTAAGGTACACAGCGGGTAACTAGGGACCCTAGTTACCCGCTGTGTACCTTAGATACCAGCCGGTGAGCGGAGGAGGCTGGTAACTAAGGTACACGTCGGGTATCTAGGCAGCGCGTGCTGCCTAGATACCCGCAGTTTACCTTGGATACCAGCTCCCAGCGCTTGTGAGAGGCGCTGGGAGCTGGAATATCGCTACTCCCGGTGTCACACGCAGCGATGCTGCGTGTACACCGGGCGACCATCGCCAGGTTTTAGGACAGATTCTAAAACCTGGCGATCATCAACCAGCGATTTATCGCTGGTTGATTCAGTATTTCACACGCATCAATATCGCTGCAACGTCACGTGCAACCGTGATCGTGCAGGCGATATTGACGCGTGTGACATACCCTTTAGGCTGGGGTCACACGCACAGATATTTGTGCAGATATTGTTCACAGATCTCTAGTTGCAGTGAAATCATGGACACATGGTTCCATTTTGTGGCTGTGTACAAATGGAGCAATCTGTCCATGATTTTACTGCAACCAGAGATCTGTGAACAATATCTGCCCAGATATCTGTGTGTGTGACCCCAGCCTTAGATTACCTACTTGTTCAGATGTCTCTCTCTCAAATTCCCATTTAGATGGATAGGGCTCCTACAATCCCTATTTGTCTTATTGTAGCCAGGTTACTAACTACCTAGCACAAACGCTACCAAAATGAGCTGTAAGCATGCACAATATTTTCAGGAGCTGCATTGAAGCTGGCTCTTGTAAATCAGATTATCATGTCCACAGGGGGCATGATAACATGGAAAGAAACCGATTAATCTGGTGAAACAAGACCCCTTTGACTAATCAAAGGCCTAATAAGCATAGGGAAAGCGCAGGTTGTAAATGCTTTTCATAAACATTGATTTTAGCAAATATCATTATACAGGGCTGACGAGGCAGGATATTTTGGGGTACATCGATTGTCGATGCTGCTAGGTTAGAGGGCATATCAGACATGACAGGTTCCCCTGAAGTCGACAGCCATCTAATTTATATTGGGGCCTTTAGCTGAGTACATATGTTTTCAGTTGGGGGAAGGGAATAAGTTATTGGTAGACACTTCAGGCTCAAACTCTATCATCCTCAAGGGTTTTTCCCATCCCATACAGGATTTACCATAAATGTATGATAGCTATGGATCCCCCTGCAAGAATCTCGAGAACAGATCCCTATTGTGTGCCACTGTAAGAGGACAGATGACGGGGCCTTTGCATGGGAATGCTGAAAATGGCTGAATATGCTTGATTGGTTGTTGTTATTATTTTTGAATCTTTCATTCAAACGAATGAAGAAAGCTGAGCATGCAGTCACCTTCCAGCTGATAATGTGATCCCCATTTATCATACATGTAGATGCCACATTTGTGTAAAATGAGAATTGTTTAACAAGAAAAGTATTGGCCATCCTATCATTAGCAGGAATTACAATTCTATGACCATTAAGTGAAGGAGAACTTTTCAGCCACATTGCCACCTGCTGAACACCTGGTTGTTGTATAGGCCAGCCTTTGTTATTTACAAGCCAAAACCCAATAGACTGCAGCTGAATACACAGTTTATCTTTAGCAAACATCTTAAAGAATAGAGCAAACTGCATAGGATGAAATCACACTTCAAGTGACTCTGTGGTTTCTTGAGTTTAACATCCAGTTTATCCCTCTACTGCAGGGAAAAACAAAAGACTTAAGCTTGTCATACACATTAAATGACTGCCGCCTCAGTTTATTTTTTAGGTGACATCCATCTCAGCCGAATCTCCCATATACAGGCCGCTCATTTAGTCCAATGTTCTGTTGTTTTCTATAGGAAAAGCATCGACAGACACGGCAGTTGGCAACTTATCTCAGGGATAACAATGGGATCAGGAGTGTGAAATCAGACATGCGCAATCAACATACATCTCTCCTGACCATTAGGTTGTGTGCTCATGCTCCAGAGGAGCTGCGTGTTGGATGCAGCTCCTCCGGACCTGAGCGCAGCCGCCCTGTACTCACCATGTGCGGCGGATGCCGGGCGGCTTCTCCCTGCAGTCAGCCGATGGGAGCTGCTTCATTTCATTTCATGCTGCGGAGGAGTGGAATACCGGCAACCCTCACTGCAGCTGTCAGATCGCTGCGGTCGGGTTAAGCATGGTGAGGATGGGATTTCTTGAAATCCCATCCACTATGCTTATACTGTACTATGCAGCATTTTGGATGTAGCGGCAAGACTCTGTGTCCAAAACGCTGCGTATAATGATCGTGAGTATGCAGCCTTAATCAGCCAGCAGCCCCATATACATAATACCGTCAGCCAAATCCGTGGATATTGGCAGGTTTAGCTGACATTACTCTAACTATTATGGTTGCCTTACAGCTAAGGCTACATGTAGACTTTGGCTGAGACACGTCTTACAACCAAAATTTACTAGGTGTACATGCAACAGGTCAAAGTGAATGGAGTACCCAGAGAGTACTGTGCCATGACAATCAATTTGCAAGAAGTCCATCTGACTTCTTCTGAATCACATGTTCACGTTTCTTTGTCTTTTTTTCGCCCTTTCGTCAATTTTGTGTGGAACAATTGGGACAGATAAATCAGATAAATGGAATTAGTATTCTCTAGATTTCTATGTCAAATTGAAGGAGAGATTGATGTATATGGGATCCCTCTGCTTTTCATTTGTTGGAGATGATGATAATGGTGGATGGGAACCACACAGAACTTTTTCTTCCATTCTAAAAATAAACAACAAAAGGAAAACAGATGGATCCCATATAAATCAATGTAATCCCTCTGTGTCCATTTGACACAGGAATGCAGAGAATGCTAATTCTATTTATCTTTTTCATTTGTCTGTTTTAAACGGAACAGACAAACGGAAAGGATGAGCATGTAAATAGAGTTTGAGTCCCCCATACCTATTATAAAGGCTGTTCAGAGCAGACATCTCTCCCATGCAAATGAGAGCTAGCTGTGCTCTCTGAGAGGTTCACTGCTAGACAAACAGTAATGGCCGAAAGTGTTAGCACCCCTTAAATTGTTTCAGAAAATTAAGTATTTCTCCCAGAAAATTTTTGCAATTTCACGTGCTTTCTCATACACATGTTTTTTTCCATTGTTTGTATAGTAACGACACAAAAAAAAATACAGAGAAAAAGGCAAGCTGGACATTTCACCCAAAGCCCCAAAAATGAGAAGAACAAAATTGTTGGCACCTTTCCAAAATTGTGGGTAAATAACTTTGTTTCAAGCATGTGATGTTCATTCAAACTCACCTGTGGCAAGTAACAGTTGTAGGCAATACGTAAATCACATCTGAAACCAGATCAAAAGGTGAGAAGAAGACACAATCTTCTTCGTGTTCCTTTGTTCATCATTGGGAACATAAGCAAGAAGTTTACAACTCATGGCACTGTAGCTAATCTCCCTGGATTTGGACGGCAGAGAAAAACTGACAAAAGGCTGCAACGCAGGTTAGTGTAACAATTATGTAGATACTTAGGAATCTGATAACATGAGACGAACTGAGACCAGGTTTTGGGTAAATAATGTATTTTGAAAATAAACAGCTTAAGAAACAGAAACTAACAAGATAAATCATAAAATTAAATGCAAGTGTGACCAACACTAATATGTGAATGTTCAGAAATAATATGCTAGCAGCACGAATACGTAATTGTCCAGAAATAATATGCAAGAACGTGAAAAGCACTAATACGTGAATGTCCAGAAATAATATGGAGGAGTGCAACCAGCACTATTATATGAAATGTCCAGAAATAATATGCAGTGAAGTGTGCAGCTAACAGATGTTTATTAAGATAAGATAAGATAAGATAAACTTTATTGATCCCGGAGGAAATTACAGTATTAATAGTGTATTATTAGTGTGCTTCTGTGGCGCCCTACTCACACAGGTAACCACAGACTCATCTACAGCACGGATGGGTTTCCACAGTGGGTACCTGAACACAAACAACACCTTCCACCCCGACACAGTAGGGGGAGCTCTACTTGCTGCTCTTAGGCAAGATCCCCTATAAATACTGGTTCTGGGGACGGGGTTAGCTAGAGTGTGCAGGCGCTACAAAAGCTGTGAAGATGTACTGGTGGTAGGTGCTGCGTTAGGCCCGAGCCAGTTACCCTCAACAGCCTCGAGTAGTCCTGCAAAGCCCAAGAGTAAGGTCGGAAGGTGAGGAGAACAGAAAGAACAAAGTGGGAACCGAGGAGGCAGTGTTAGGTTCACCTAAACAACACACCGGACTTCAGTCTCCTGGGCATCTGCGCAGTCACACATCCAGGAGCCAGGCACCGCGGAGAGAGGAACAGCGGTAGTCCATAGAGGGTGTCCCAATGACAGCACAGGTGGAGAGAGAGAGCAGAGGAAGTCAGCCAAGTTACACACAGACAGGGGCTTCACACACATGGGGAAAGAGACAAGAAGACCTTATACGCTTCACACACATGGGGAAAGAGACAAGGAGGCCTTATACACACTCGCTGCGGAGACCAAGAAGTGCATCCTGAACACCCGGCAGTGCTCTGGACGTTTACCTGCAACTACATCAGTAAAAGGTAAAGAACAACCAGCGGTGTGTGTGTCAGTTCCTTACCCGCATGCCTGCCATCCACAGAGACTGTCCCGTTATCCAACAGCCTGGCCAAATCCCTGCTCCAACCCTCATCATCATCACCAAACACCCTAGGGATCCATCTCCGCCTGTGGGGAGCTTCAACACTTAGCTGCTCATCCACCATCCCTGGAGGCCTTACGCAGCGCTGGTGCAGTCACCAGATACCACAGGTGGCGTCACGATAAACTATTAAACTTTTGTTCCCATTCCAATTACCCCTTTTTAGTTGACCACCAGGGCCACGGGTCTGGGCAGGCCACCAGTGACATCCCTACCGCAGTAGAGGGCCCAGATACCCAAGTCCCCATACCCTGGGCTAGTGAATTTCTGGTGTCACGAACAGGATCCCGTGCCCGGTGCAAGCGGGTACTGTGTGCCATGTTTTTAACTGTGATTTGTGACTGTTAAACTGAGCTGCCATTACTGCGCCACGGAGCGTAAAGAAAGAGGGCGTGATCACTTGCAGAGCGCGAAAATGAAACCCGCCCCTCGCTCTGTCAAACACCTCCGAAGCGCAGCGGCCTAATACAGAAACTCCCGAACTGTTTAAATGTTTAAAGACTGGCCGTGATTCACTAGGGGGCCCTGAAAATGTCCACTATGTCCAGCGATGATGCAAATAACTTCGCAGACCCCGTGAATCACCCCCAAGCGACCATGGCTGCAACGAGTAGAGCCGCCGACCCAGCGTGCGCAGTAGCCTCGATCATGCCGATCTCGCTACCGTATATCCCGGATGCTAAGTGGTTACCCCAGTATGATGGCCGCCCTGATACCTTGTCCACCTTCAAAAGAAAAATCTGCAGCGGGTTGGACATGTATGCAATTACGGGCCAGCAGCGCACAGCTGTTGTATTGGGAGAATTAACTGGTGCAGCACGAAGAGAGGCTGAATCCTGGTCCACTGATGAACGGGGATCAGTAGCTATAATTTTTGACAAACTAAAACTTGCTTTTGAGGACTGTAATGAGGCTGAGATAAGAATGCGCTTCTACCATTGCTACCAAAAGCCGGAGGATGACATCTGGACCTATGCATGGCGCTTACAGGAGGCACTGCAAGCCCTGAAGCAAGTCAGCCCTACCAGTGTTCATGACGAGAATAAACTATTGATTGAGCAATTTACCCGGGGGCTTCTATCAGCAGAGGACAACAAAACCCTGCACTGGTGGTCCCTAAACCACCCGGACACTGATTGCAACACTCTACAAGACATGGCCATAAAGGGGTTACAGCCAGTGGATATTCCTGAAGCTGCCATCCGGCGGTGGTGCAGTGGCAAAGCTCCACCTACAACAACACCAGTACCCATGCCTGCAGTTGAAAGCCGTGTTCAGTCTACCAACTCTGATAGGATTGACTCTTTGTATTCCGAGGTAGGCCAGCTGAGTAGAAATCTGGCCACTGTTATGGAAGCCCTACAGCTGCAGCCGGGGCCAAAGCCACTGTCTAAACCCCAACCTCTAATCCAACTTGCTGACAGCCCGGAGGACGTCCCGTGGATGAGAGGGAAGAAGACCACGTCGTCCAGAGGGAGGACCACTGACCATTACAGCTCCACAGGGGAACCCATCTGCCGACGTTGCAGCAAGACCGACCACATTGCACGGTACTGTCCTTTAAACGAGCAGACCCTGGGGGCCGGGGCCGAACCCCAGGAGTAACTCAACAAGGCCCAGCCAACTGGTATGATACCTACATCGGACAGCAACTGTTCCTGTCTATCATACTAGATGACATCTCGACACCTGCTTTATTGGACACCGGATCACAAGTGACCACGATCCCTGATAGCCTTTATAAGCAGTTTTGGTCATGTAATGAACTTAAACCACCCGATATGAACCTTAACATTTATGCTTCTAATGGTGAACCACTTACTATAGTGGGGGTTAGAGAAATACCCATTACAGTGGGGTGGGTGGAGTTACAAGACCAGGGAATTATTGTGGTAGAAGAGAACCCCAATAACCGGGATCCATACATTATCCTGAGTACAAATGTTGTTAGCAATTGCATTAATGAGTTCTTGCTTCAACAGATTGCAGACACTGCCAAACCTGGGCAGAAGAAGGTTCTTCCTAGAGAGATAAGAACTCTCCTGCACCAGCAACAGGTAAAACGTACAGGTGATGAAATTGGTACCGTACGGGTAACAGACCCACTTCCTATTGTAATACCTCCAATGAGTGAAATGATGATTTGGTGTTGAGCAGCCATAGGTCTAAGAGGGCAGGACTATCAGGCGGTAGTGGGGTCCATCAGTTCAGAGCACAGGCCTACACTCTTGACAGCCAGGGGGGTAGTCGATGTACACAAGGGAAGAGTACCAGTTCGCATCTTAAACTGTAGCAGTGATGAGGTCAAACTAAGCTGTACACTGTAAATAACAACGAGATCTAAGCAGTGGGACCCTTACCTCTACCCAAAGAGGAAGAGGATAACAACGCTAAGGGGCAGCTAGAGGACTGGTGTCAACAGCTCCATTTAGGAACTGATTACACTCCTGTGCAAAATAAGCAAGGTGTCTACCGGGTAGACCAAGAATTTGAACAGGTATTCAGTAAGCATCCACTTGATTTTGGCAGGATCAAAGGGGTACAACATCACATCCCCACAGGTACACATCCACCATTCAAAGAGCGATACAGACCTATTCCACCTCCACACTATTAGAAAGTCAAAAAGATGTTACAGGACATGAAGGACGCAGGGGTCATAAGAGATAGTTGTAGTCCCTGGGCAGCTTCACTAGTCCTAGTCAGAAAGAAGGATGGCAGCATGAGAATGTGTGTAGATTACAGGCAGATAAATCGCATAACACACAAGGATGCTTATCCGTTACCTTGCATTGAGAAATCACTAGCTGCATTGAAGTCTGCTAATTACTTTTCAACCCTAGATCTCACTAGCGGGTATTGGCAGGTCTCCGTTGCAGAAGAAGACCGTGAGAAGTATGTCAGTTCCTGGGATTGGTGGGATACTACAGGAGATTCATAAAGGAGTACACGAAGAAGGCTGCTCCCCTGCAAAACCTCCTAGTAGGCTAACCCCAGAAAGGAAAGTCCAGAGATCCTCCCTTGGAGTGGGGCAAGGAACGAGAAGAGTCGTTCCAATAGATGAAAGAGGCCCTAAGAGGTGAAGAGATCCTGGCTTACCCCGACTACAACCTACCATTTCTGTTGTACACCGATGCCAGTAACGTGGGGTTAGGAGCGTGCTCTCCCAGAAGCAAGAAGGCAAAGAAAGAGTGATTGCCTATGCTAGCAGGAAGCTTCTCTCTACGGAAAGGAACCCTAACAACTACAGTTCGTTCAAGTTGGAGTTCCTAGCCTTGGTCTGGGCCATCACAGAAAGATTTAAACATTATCTGGCATCTAACAAATTTACTGCCTACACGGATAATAATCCCTTGACCCACCTGGAAACTGCAAAATTGGGTGCCATGGAACAGAGATGGATGGCCAGATTATCCAATTACCAATTTACCATCAAGTACTGGGCTGGGCATAACAACGGCAATGCAGATGCCTTATCCAGGATGCCTCACTTAGCAGATATGGGAGCAGATGAGGATGATCTGGAAGAGATAGAGCTACCCGCCTTCCATCAGTTCAGAGTATCCAAGTGTCAACAAGTCCGTACAGAACTTCCTCAGAAGGTAGTGAACCCGTTATCACACTTTGGTTGGAAGGAATCTCAAGACAGTGACCCGGCTATCAGTTTAGTAAAATGACTGATAACTCAGAAGTCCGCAAAACTGCCTTTGAATCCTCCGCCAGAAGCTAAACACCTGTGGAACGAAAGAAGTCAACTGTTCATGTACCAGGAGAAGCTCTGCAGAAGGTACATCAATCCAAGAACACACAAAATGGTCTGGCAGATCATAGTACCCTGAACAGAAATCCAAATGTTACTGAATGCCTACCACAACCAGACTGGACACTTTGGGTGGAAGAAGCTGGAAATGTTGCTCAAGGACAGATTCTACTGGGTTGGCATGCGAGGATCCATAGAAAGATGGTGTAAAGACTGTGGACCATGTAGCCTACGCAGAAAAGACCAGCAGAGTCAACGAGCACCACTTCAATCCATCGTAACAACGCAACCACTCCAAATTGTAGCTTTGGACCATGAGAAATTGACTCCAAGCAGGACAGGCTACACCTATGCTTTGGCAATGGTGGACCACTACTCCCGATTCCTGATGGTTGCACCCGTAAAAGATCTTACAGCTGCAACAGCCGCAAAAACCTTCCAGAATGTCTTCTGTAGACCACTAGGCTATCCAGAACAAGTCTTGACGAATAGAGGTTCAGCGTTTGAAGCTGAGATCTTCCAAGAGTTTTGTCATCTTTATGGTTGTAAGAAAATAAGAACTACACCATGTCATCCACAATCCAATGGGTTATGTGAAAAGATGAATAACATCGTGACTGACACGCTCAAGATACTGCCTCTTGAAGCAAGAAACCAATGCCCAGAAAAACTGTCTGATCTGGTAGATATATTCCAGTGAGCTCTACAAACTGTACACCCGCCTACCTCGTGAGAGCCCGTACAGGAAGACTACCTGTAGATCTGGAACTCGGAATTGTCGAACCCAAAGCAGAAACTTCTAACTCTGATTGGATAACAAACCAGCTAGACCAGTGTAGACAAGTCCAAGCCAGTGTTGAAGAAAATTTGGAAAAGTCCAGGAAAAGACAAGAAGGAAACTTCAACAAAAGTGCACTAGCAGAACCAATACTACCCGAAAGTACTGTCTTAAACAGAAAAAGAAGAAGACACAAGCTAGATGATCAATGGGAAAAAGAACCTTACACCGTTTTAAATTTCAACTTTGACAGTGCAAAAGTTTGCCTCATAGGCAAAAACAGAGGGAAAACCACCCAAATGGTATCCCGGGATCATTTAAAAAGATGTCCAGAAGAATGGAAAACCCAAGACTTACTTTCAGAATCTTCCAGAAGAGGAAACAGAGTTATTTAAACCCCCAGCTCCATGTGTAAAGCCCAAAGAAAAAGTCATATCCACTATACTTGGAGACTTTCCAGAGGATTGGCCCCCAACATGAAGGAGCAATCATAGTTCCAATTATCAACTTCTATCAACCGCATGAAGTCCAAAGAAGTCAGGAAGAAACACCCATTGCCAGAGAATCAGAGGATCCTGCAATCAGTACATCTGCTAGTCTTGTAGTGAGACTAAGGTCATGCAGACGTTTACCTGATATACCCCCATCACATTCTCCAGACACATCACTTGAGATAGCCACACCTGTAGTGCGTAGATCCAGTCGTAGCACACATGGGCAAGCCCCATCAAGGTATTGGGCAGAATAATGTGATAAAGACTCCAAGAAAAGTAACATGTAAATATTAACACTTGTAAAAATGTAAATAGTAGTGTGCAAAAGGGTGAAGGGTAGGCCAAAACAGGTCACACCAGGTACACAACATCAAAAGAGGGGTGAGTGGAGTTGGCGTAAGGAGCTTTCTAGGGAGAGAAAAATCTTGGCCAATAGGTGACCCCAGGGCCAGGAGGCCTACAGCGCTTATGACCGGTAGAGGTCCCTATAGTACCTAGGACTCCAATGCCGAAACACCCTTAGTAAATGTTGTTGTGTATTCTGAACTTTAAGCCTACAGAAAACTTACCTGTAAGGCCTTTATTGAACTTTGTTGAACTTTTGAAAAACTTTATCCCTTTTTACCCGGAGCTTACAGAGACTACTGTAAAGGCTCTTCAAAACAACTTTTCCCCTTGTTTTCAACTTAAAAAGGACCATAGTCAACAGACTGGTTGTGACAATTAACTTCTTTTTCCAGCCTGCGGTGGATGGACTAGCACCGTATGGACTGTACCTGTTTTGCCATTTGTCAGTGGTTTTTGTAAATTTGTAATTTTGAGACTTTGTAAATACGTTACCTGATATTATAATATATATGTGTATGGTAACAAAAAATTGTCCTCAGTCCTGGAGTACTTACCTTACCTAGGGGGGAATGTGGCGTCCTGCTCACACAGGTAACCACAGATTCACCTACAGCACGGATGGGTTTACACAGTGGGTACATGGACACAAACAACACTTGTCAACCCGGCACAGTAGGGGAGCTCCACTTGCTGCCCTTAGGCAAGGTCCCCTATAAATACTGGTGCTGGGGGTGAAGTAAGCTAGAGTGTGCAGATGCTACAAGAGCTGTGAAGACGTACTGATGGTCAGTGCTACGTTAGGCCGAGCCAGTTACCCTCAAGAGCCTCGCATAGTCCTGCAAGGCCCAAGAGTGGGGTCAGAAGGCGAGGAGAACAGAAAGAACAAAGTGGTAACCGAGGAGCTAGCGTTAGGTTCACCCAAACAACACACCGGACACTGGAGTCCGAGTCTACTGAAGAGCACCCGGCCCAGTAGAGAATACCGGTACACTGTGGAGACTTCAGTCTCCCGGGTATCTGCGCAGTCACACATGAGGGAGCCACGGAGAGAGGAAGAGCGGTAGTCCATAGAGGGTGTCCCGACGACAGCACAGGTGGAGAGAGAGAGCAGAGGAAGCCAGCCAAATTACACACGGGGCATGGGCTTCACACACATGGGGAAAGAGACAAGGAGGCCTTATACACACTCGCTGTGGAGACCCAGAAGTGCATCCTGAACACCCGGCAGTGCTCTGGACGTTTACCTGCAACTACACCAGTAAAAGGTAAAGAACAACCAGCGGTGTGTTGTGTCAGTTCCTTACCTGCGCCCCTGCTATCCACAGAGACTGTCCCGTTATCCAACAGCCTGGCCAAATCCCTGCTCCAACCCTCATCATCATCACCAAACACCCCAGGGATCCAGCTCCGCCTGTGGAGAGCTTCAACACCTAGCTGCTCATCCACCTCCCAGGAGGCCCTACGCAGTGCTGGTGCAGTCACCAGATACCACAGGTGGCGTCACGATAAACTATTAAACTTTTAAGGTACCTTTACACGCCGCCACTGTGCCTAGCAACAGGTATCCACCGCACGTGCCCGCGCACGTTTTTGACGGTGGATACACGACGCCATTGCGTTGTCAAATGAAGGTATGTTTGTTCCCCGGACGTTCTGACAGATCCTGCAGATAACTTCCTGTTGAATACCTTCGCTGCTTCACATGCCGCTATCCACAAAGGAATATGGGCGTGCATCTTTCGCGCCGCAAGTACATAGGCGTGACAGAGTTGTGTATTCCGTGACGCTAATACGCTGATTGGACAACGCAATAGCATCATAATTGGCCAGCCTGCGCAGGAAGTCTGGCTAATACATGACGCCATTGCAATTGTGTAGTGTGAATGGACAGCTCTTGAAATATGGCGCCCTGTGAAGGGACAGCCAATGGTTACACAGTAGCCTCCACCAATGATCGCTGATGGGGCGTGGTATCCATTACGCTGTGACACGCCCTTGTGAAATCACTAGGCGACGCAACATCCATGCCTGTGCCCCGTTTAGACGCCACTACCATGACAATTGTGCCTTTGTGTTGCCTTCGGTTTTTGAGCACGGCTCAGAAACAGGTATCTGAGTCAACTGCAGGACACCGGGAGGAATTTCCCTATTTACACGCCGCCATTTCGTAGCAATTTCATGGCAACAGAGACATATATCCCCAATGCCAGGCAGTTGCTACCTTGCAGTGGTGGCGTGTAAAGGGGCCCTTATTTCCATTTCAATTACCCCTTTTTAGTTGACCACCAGGGCCACAGGTCTGGGCAGGCCACCAGTGACATCCCTACCGCAGCAGAGGGCCCAGATACCCGAGTCCCCATACCCTGGGCTAGTCACTTCTTAGGGCTGAAAAAGTCCTGCTCAAGTCCTGCACACGGACCGCACTGCGGCCTATCATGCTCCCTAATAGAAGTCTTTAGTGAATGGGCTATATACAGTACCATCTCTCTGGACAGAATCGCTTCTACAAACTCCACCATACCCAAAAGCTCTACACAGATGACCATTCATGTAACTTTATTTCTATCCCCCACTTCCTCAAGATGCCTGGACCATCACTGTAATAAGCCCCTGTACCTTGTGTAACCCCAATCCTGTTGCAGACTGGTAGCTCTTTTGAGCAGGGTCACCTTTATTTTTGCCTTAATTATTGTATTGTATCTATCTACCTCATCTATGTAAATATTCTCATCCTGTCCTTCTCCAAATCTGGCCTCTTGTATCATCTTTCTACACCCCCATGCATTTTATAGCACTTTATCTGTATTTGTACAGATCCTGGCTGGTGACCAATTCATGCAGCAATATGTGAATCCCCTATTTATTATATTGATTGCTGGACCATATGTGACAGCATTTATTTCTATTACCTTTTGTGTCTCCCCTATTTCCTCATAGATTGTAAGCTTGCAAGCAGGGACTTCACTCCTAATGGGCTCAGTGATGTATTTATCTATTTTTGTCTCATATGGTCTGAATTGTATTATATTTGTACTGTTATATTGTATTTTATTATATATTATTGTATTGTATTGCATCGTATACCCTCTGAATTGTAAAGTGCCGCGGAATATGTCGGGGCTATATAAATAAAAATTATTATTATTATTATGTAGTCCAGGTAATTTAAACAGAGAATCAAAGTTCTTACAGACCCAGGATGTCCAGAAGTAATGGAGCTCTTCTTCCATTGGTACTGTTTTTAGGCAGGGAGTGTCCCGATGGGGTCACCTTGTCGCTGGTGGGACAGCTTACGCATTTTTATGATCATAATAATGTCACCAAGTACCTATATTTATTTTCTTGCATTTTACTTTTATTATTTTAAGGTATTTGCTCACGTTTTTCTTGTTGTTTTTTCCATTATGAGGTCAGTGTGAACGTGCATCTGTAGAGCCCACTGGGACGGGGTACTCGGTACCAGACCAGGGTACTGTTGGGGATGTCACGGAGGTCCTTGTCCGGACCGTGTCCCAGGTTCTCACAAGTAAAAGGGGATATGTGCAATGGATAAAGTTTGTCGTGATGCCACCCATGGGTTGTGGTCAGTGATGGGACCACCGCTGCAGGAGGATGGATGGATGATGGTGCTGCAGCCAGATGGATGAGTCCGCCGCAGGTTGGGCTGCTCCTGTCAGAATAAAAGGTATGATAAACAGTTCTTGATACCTGGATTCAAACTAGGACACTCTGGCAGGGTTCACCGTGTTTACTTGTCAGTTCTTCACAGTTAACACAGCTCACGGTACAGTTCAGTTCTTAACAGTTCACAGTGCAGGCTGTCACTCTGAGACCCCTCACTCCTTCTAAGTCCTTCCAGGCTGTTGTTTCCCCGGGTTGTATGGCGGTAGCTCGGATCCTTAGTCAGTGCTGCCGTGTTCCTCGGACCCAGAGATGCTGGTCCGGTCTCTTTCCTCACACTCCCCTGGGATGCCGGCTATGGACGAGCTTTCTCTCCATAGTTTCTGTGACTCTGTGGATTCTGCATCTCCATGAAGCCCAACCCCACCAGGATGTGTGTCACTCTCTGCTTGGTGTCTTTTCAGCTCGGCTCACTCTGGCCTACTCTGGGTCTTGTCTGTTCAGCACCCTTGGCCTACTAACTCCTGCCTCCTCTTTCTCCTCTATTTGTGCTATCTGTCACCTGATCTACGTTCGTTCCCACCCACTTTCCTCTAAATCCACCACCCTTTGCCCGCCTAGAGTTCCGGGCTCCGGGTTGGGTGCTGCCTCTTGTGGTGTGTGTGTGCTGTGAGGGTGTTTGTTGTACAAACTGTCTATCTTTCTGCCTGGCTGCAGTTCCCTATGTGGCCACCCTGGTCGCAGGGGCGCCACACATCACTGCATAGTTATACTTCAGTTCCAGCCCTGGTTTTATTTTATTTAGAAATATCAGATTACAGGGGACTAAATATAAATTCTTACCACAATTTTAAAGCGTAACCGCCATTTAAATTTGTAATAATTTAGTAATTTAATAATAATGCAGAGCAAAAGATTATAATAAACTTTTAAATATACTTTATTAGAAAATTCTGGTTGCAAACCATTCATAAACCTCCACAAGATGTCCCCATTACACTGTGTATAAAGCAGACATATATTTATCATCACTCAGATTCGTCTTTAGTGAATAAGGGGCATGTGTCCATATAAGGGAAAAGGGGGCGTGGCCTACACACCTGACTGCAGCTGGTGAGGAAACAATGTATCAGATTACAGCACAGAGCTAAACAATATCCTCTTTACAAGCTTCTCTGTTCTGTCATCTGACTCTACACAGCTCAGTCACAATCTCTGTTAACCCCTTGTCTGCTGGCTCCCCACACAGCTCAGGATCTCTCTTGCCCTTTCTCTGCTATCACACTGCACTGTTCCATATTAGCTGCTGGCCATGCTCACACAGCCATAAAGTGCAGTTTTTAAATGAGCACAGAAAATGTGAGAAAATAATACAGATGGCACAAAAAAAGCATTATCTTACTTGCTATGTGACCCATAATTAACAACAAGCAAAAAAATCAAAATAGATGGTTGCGCCACACTGCAAATTTAGGGGTATAAATTCCCGTTACACTGTACGTTTCACTCACCTAAGTTGGTTGTGCCCTCTGCACAACTAGATTAACCGCAAGTAGGTGAGATTTTTTTATACAGGATCCCTGTCTTCATCTATTGCCTGTCTTCCCTTTGCACCCAGGTCTGTGCTCCTTCTCTCACACGTGCACCGTCCCGTGCATGTGCAGGGGCCAGGTTTCTGTTTTCTTCAGCAAGGTTCTCTCCCAGAGCTGCTCGCACCACTCTCCCCGAAGGGAGAAAGGAACGTAATGCAATAATAAATGTGGTATATAGAAATGAGCGCTAGGGATAATGGAACAAGCCGAACGCTTTTGTAGACATTACCTATTAGTTTATTACGATAAACACAGTACAGGTCCTTCTCCCACAACGCGTTTCGACGCTACATGCGTCTTCCACTTGAGGAAGACGCATGTAGCGTCGAAACGCGTTGTGGGAGAAGGACCTGTACTGTGTTTATCGTAATAAACTAATAGGTAATGTCTACAAAAGCGTTCGGCTTGTTCCATTATCCCTAGCGCTCATTTCTATATACCACATTTATTATTGCATTATATAATTAACAACAAGTGCAGTATTGTTTATTTTTTTTTCAATGAAATTACATTTACACTTTAAGATTTATATTTTTAAAAACTATGTATCATTTCCTTTACAAATACTTGCTAATTTATGATGGTATACAGTGTTGGCCAAAAGTATTGCCATCCCTGCAATTCTGTCAGATAATACTCAGTTTCTTCCTGAAAATGATTGCAATCACAAATTCTTTGGTATTATTATCTTCATTTAATTTGTCGTCAATGACAAAAACACAAATAGAATTGTCCTAAAGCCAAATTGGATATAATTCCACACCAAACATAAAAGAAGGGGTGGACAAAAGTATTGGCACTCTTAGAAAAATCATGTGATGCTTCTCTAATTTGTGTAATTAACAGCACCTGTAACTTACCTGTGGCACCTAACAGGTGTTGGCAATAATTAAATCACACGTGCAGCCAGTTGACATGGATTAAAGTTGACTCAACCTCTGTCCTGTGTCCTTGCGTCTACCACATTGAGCATGGAGAAAAGATAGAAGACCAAAGAACTGTCTGAGGACTTGAGAAACCAAATTGTGAGGAAGCATGAGCAATCTCATGGCTGCAAGTCCATCTCCAAAGACCTGAATGTTCCTATGTCTACCGTGCACAGTGTCATCAAGAAGTTTAAAGCCCATGGCACTGTGGCTAACCTCCCTAGATGTGGACGGAAAAGAAAAATTGACAAGAGATTTCAACGCAAGATTGTGCGGATGGTGGATAAAAAACCTTGACTAACATCCAAACAAGTTCAAGCTGCCGTGCAGTCCGAGGGTACAACAGTGTCAACCTGTACTATCCGTCGGCGTCTGAATGAAAAGGGACTGTATGGTAGGAGACCCAGGAAGACCCCACTTCTTACCCCGAGACATAAAAAAGCCAGGCTGGAGTTTGTCAAAACTTACCTGAGATAGCCTAAAACGTTTTGGGCAAAGGCATCAACATAGAGTTTACAGGAGAAAAAAAGACGCATTCAAAGAAAATAACACGGTCCCCACAGTCAAACATGGCGGAGGTTCCCTGATGTTTTGGGGTTGCTTTGCTGCCTCTGGCACTGGACTGCTTGACCGTGTGCATGGCATTATGAAGTCTGAAGACTACCAACAAATTTTGCAGCATAATGTAGGGCCCAGTGTGAGAAAGCTGGGTCTCCCTCAGAGGTCATGGGTCTTCCAGCAGGACAATGACCCAAAACACACTTCAAAAAGCACTAGAAAATGTTTTGAGAGAAAGCACTGGAGACTTCTAAGGTGGCCAGCAATGAGTCCAGACCTGAATCCCATAGAACACCTGTGGAGAGATCTAAAAATGGCAGTTTGGAGAAGGCACCCTTCAAATATCAGGGACCTGGAGCAGTTTGCCAAAGAAGAATGGTCTAAAATTCCAGCAGAGCATTGTAAGAAACTCATTGATGATTACCAGAAGCAGTTGATCGCAGTTATTTTGGCTAAAGGTTGTGCAACCAAGTATTAGGCTGAGGTTGCTAGTACTTTTGTCCGGCCCATTTTTGGAGTTTTGTGTGAAATGATCAATGTTTTGCTTTTTGCTTCATTCTCTTTTGTGTTTTTCATTTAAGACAAAATTAAATGAAGATAATAATACCAAAGAATTTGTGATTGCAATCATTTTCAGGAAGAAACTGAGTATTATCTGACAGAATTGCAGGGGTGTCAATACTTTTGGCCAACACTGTATCTAATAAAATTTAACTTTGTGGGTGTAAAGTGAAAAATAAGTTAATGGAGTATAAATACTTTTTCAAGGCACTGCAAGTCTGTATTACGGTATGGACAAATGTTCAACTGGGGAATGTATAGACCATACTTTAGCAGCTATTCCAGCCTAGGCCTCATTGATACGGCCATGATTTTTATGGCATGTAAAAACATGAACAATTTGTGTTTTGGATCTGATTTCCATTAATATTTAGTCAGTGTGTAATTTTTTGGTGGTATTCGCTAAAAGTATGGAGACGCTCTAGAATAGAGATGGCTCATGACAAATGTAAAATGGTATGTCTGGTGTGACCTACAGAACCTAGCCACGGGTCACTCACACTGGCTAGTCAGTCACCTAGGACGGACCTAGTCAGGGGTGCACCAAGCCCCTCTGCCGCCTGAGCCGCGGCACCGATTACGGGGGGGAGGGGGGGGATGCTAGTGGAGCCCAGCACTGCCGCCCCCTGAGCCGCGGCTCCGATTACGGGGGGGGGGTGCTGGTGGAGCCCAGCACTGCCGCCCCTTCTGCCACCTGAGCCGCGGCAGTCATTGAGTACCGGGAAGGGGGGGGGGGCTATTGAACCCTGGGCAGCGCTGCCGCCCCTTCTGTGCCTCTCCCCTGGTCGCCGCTTACCTGCGGTGAGCGGCCGGCGCCATGACAGGGGGAGGCTGTGTGCATGAGGCGCCGCCCCCTTCTGCACTGCCGCTCCCCCTGCCTGCTGCCGCCTGAATGACAGGGCTCACACTGTCCAATGGACGGTGCGGCCCTGGACCTAGTGTGTCTACCATCCGTAGGATGTCTTCTGCAGTCCTCCTAGGAACTGAACTGCCTGGCCCCGTCCTCAGACTACAATTTGTAGGGGACCTGCCCTAAACCCAGGCTTTAGAGCTCCCCCTTCTGGCCTGGAGTTGGGAAGGTGTTGTGCACATGTGGGCTCTTTACCTGAAGTGAGTGCCTTCCCTTGCTTCCAAGCTTGTTATTGTCACAACCGGACCCTGGGGCGCCACACCCTCACCAGTAACTGAAAACACTGCCTTTAAGTGAAGTGTCCATCGAGTTCAACCAAACCTAACATGTTGATATAGAAGAATAGAAAAACACAATGTAAGAGTGATATGAAACTATAACCACATGAGGCCCAAAACAATAAGAGTTGGCAAGTACCGGGCTCTAACACATAGAGTGGGTAATTCAGCTGGCATCACTCTTTTTGTTACGCTTGTGGGTGTGGACCCACTATCCCACGGAACCGGGCTCACCTTGGGGGACGTAACATACCCGCCCACCATCCTAGGAGTAAGAAGGACTAAACATGAGCTCCTGAATTTCCATCACTTTATACCTTGTAATGAGGCGACTGTAAGACAAAACCTGGAAAAACTCAACCCCGTGGAACATAAAAGCGACCTGGACTGAACTGGACTTTAAATTTTTATGAAAAAAGGAAGAATTAGAGGATTTTAAGGACAAAACAAGAATCTCCTGGAGGACAGACTGGAAACAGCTGGCATCACACATCTGACATCCTGATACCTGGACCTATAAAAAAGGTAGGAGAAATTCTCCAACTACAACACTACCTATAGACTTGTTACAAATTAATCTTCTTAGAAATAAGGATTACAATTAACATATAATTACAAAATGGAAAATACAAATTTGGAAGAAATAAATGAACAAAGCGGAGAGCCAGAGACACAGGAATGCTGGGGGTCAGATCTGGAGATAACAGAGGGGCAGAGGAGCAATAAAACCAAAAAACTTGACACTCTGAGGGAGAATCCAGAGACACTATATGCAGATTACACAAAAGAAAATCCTGCACAAAAAACCAATGTATTATTCTATACAGACCAACCCTCAGCCTGGCACACTGCCCTGTGCACAGAATATAAACATGTATCTAAGTCCAAGGCTAATAATGTCCAGCGGATTAAAATTAACAGCCAAACAGATGATGACACCAATGGACTCACCATAAGCCTATATCACACTGGCACCATTATGGTTCAAGGGACTGAGGGAAATCTGCAACAATTTGAAAATTGTTTTCCCCAAATCAAAGGACGGGCACAAATCTACAAAAAACTACAAACCCCAGCGGACATTCCTAATGCTGAAATCTCTATTCCCAGACACAGCCGCCTAACCCCAGACACTTCACACCTCTCGCCTGATAACATCAAAGACCGCTCTTCACACCTCTCGCCTGATAACATCAGAGACCTCTTATCTGAGCTAGAAAGAGACTTGGCCCAAATGAAATTAGAATGTGAAAGAAACTCACAAAGAAATGCAAATCACCAAGCAACAGAAGAGATCAATAAGCTAAAATACAGCGAATACAACACAGATCTACAGAAAATAAAGGCAGACATGGGTGACCTAAAATCTCAGCACAAGGCAGCTCTGCAGGAAATGTATGAACTGAAAAAAGACAATGAGACACTTAGAAAGGAAATTACAGAATTAAAAGCCAATTGCCCTGGACATCTGAACCAGCAGGGGGCAATGGAAACAAGCCAGAGAGCAGACATCATGGCCACCACTGAGCAGAATGTAGAGACAATGACCAACAATATGACTGATCCTGAAACTAGAGAGATGGAAGAGAGAAGAGAACCAGCCACCAGCAAAGCCAGCATCACAGCCCCCCATCAGCAGCAACGTAACCCCCCAAGACACCACAAAGTCCTGATATTGTCCTAATAATGGACTCAAATGGGATGTACCTAGATGCACAGCGGCTATTCCCAGAAAAACACGTCCGTACAATCCGCTGTACAAACATTGAACAGGCAACAAAGGTCATCAGCAATCCATGGTTTACCAACCCAAAGCATATTATTATACACACGGGTACAGACAATCTGCCAGACCAGCACCAGCAGATCACAGAACAACTGACTAAACTGGCAAAGACGACAAAACTACAATTCCCAGACACCAAAATCATTCTGTCATCGCTGCTCCCAAGAAAGGATATATCTAGGGAAACCACCCAAACCATCAACATGGAACTGACTGAAAGGATCAAGGCCGTGCCAAATGTAACCCTGGCACAACACCTCTCCATAAACCACCGTCACCTTTATGATAATAAACACCTCAACAAACAAGGGGTCACCCTCCTGGCCAAAGAGCTGAAAGACATCGTGCTAAACAGAGACCCAAGGCCTGGATCCAACAGTGACCATGACCACACTGAAAGATTCCTGAGAATAAAAGAGCAGAAAACCCCAATCCTACCTCCGGATGCTGGAAACAAAGCTCCTCACCCAGTATCAGACCATCAGAGGAGGAGACCACCACGGAGGGGACCACCGAGCCCACACAGACACATGCAGCCAATATCAGACCATCAGAGGTGGAGACCTCCACAGTGGGGACCACCGAGCCCACACAGACACATGCAGCCAATTTCAGACCATCAGAGATGGAGACCACCACGGAGGGGACCACCAAGCCCATACAGACACATGCAGAGCAGAGATAGGGATGAGTTAAAGACCCTGGTCAGCGCACTGTATGAGAGACTAATGTGACTGGATGGAACCAGGCACCTCTACAAATCAGAAAGAACTCCAGTGTGTCCCACACAGCCGTACTCATTACAAGGTATATACACACAAGATACACAGAACAATGTCTTCACTTACAATCAGCAGCTGGAATATTCAGGGTCTCAACGCCTCGACCTTTGGATGTAAAACAAAGGACCCTGATTTTATACAAAGACTGAAAAATATAGACATTCAGATCCTCCTGGAAACATGGACCAGGGCCGAAAACGAATCCCCAGTGCCTATTGGATACAAGGAATTCTCGGTCCATGCCCAGAAAAATAAAAACATCAAACAAGGCCGGGGCTCAGGAGGAATACTGATCTGGTATAAAGAGGAGCTCCACCAGTACATCAAACCGGTGAAGAGAGGAGGCAGCCACATATGGATCAGAATCAGCAGCTCCATCCTCACCTGTCAGTCTGATGTCTACCTCTGTGCCACCTATATACCACCGCCAGAGTCCCCCTACTTCAATCCAGACTGCTTCGAGATCTTACAAGGAGAAGCCGCCCATTATCAAGCACTGGGCAAAGTTCCCATCTTTGGAGACCTCAATGCAAGAACTGGGAGAGAGAGAGACTTCCTGACCACGGATGGAAACATCTACATACTTGGAGCAGAGAATGACGGCCAGGACTCTGTACACACGGAGAGAAACAGCTATGACAGTACAGTCAACAAAAGTGGCAGAAAGCTCCTGAACGTATGTAGAAGTTTAGGACTTCATATCCTTAATGGACGAAGCAAGGGTGACTCCCTAGGAAGGTATACACTAAACTCCCATGTAGGGAGGAGTGTAGTAGATTACGCCATCACAGACATGAACCTGGCAGATGTCAGCGCCTTCATAGTCACCCCACAAACGCACCTGTCAGACCACAGCCAACTTCTTCTGTACATGAAATCTACAGAGAAACCATCCACTCAGAAGCCACAGCAGAGCGGTCTCTTCAGCCGGCCTCCATCCTATAAATGGTCCAAAATGTCAGCATTAAAGTATAAAGAAGCTTCCAGCAGCCCTGAAATACAGCTGATGCTCCACCACTTCTACAACTACGAGTACAAGCCGAACCCAGAGGGAGTGAGCCAAGCCGCAAAGGACCTCAACAATATATTCCATGTAATGGCCAGACTGTCCGACCTTAAAAAAGTCACCTACAAGAGACCTAAAGAAACACAGGTCAATGGTTGGTTTGACAGAGAATGTAAAGCCGTACGGAAGACCCTGAAAACAGCCTCCAACAAGAAACACAGAGACCCCAACCACGCGGGCCTGAGGGAAGCCTATGACTCCATACAAAGGCAATACAAAACTATCCTCAGGAGGAAGAAGCAGAGTTACATCACTACCAAGCTTAACCAACTCCAAGATGCCCTCCAAGACAACTCCTTCTGGGAACTATGGAACCACATGGGCACAAAAAAGAAAAACAACACCTATATCCAAAATGGCAACATCTGGCTCCAGTACTTCAGAGACCTCTATAAAGACATCCCAAAGGAAGAACTAAGCCAAGAACAGGAAAACATAATGGCAAAACTAAAAGCAATGGAGGAAAAAATCAAAAACTTCCAAAACCCGGTGGATACACCTATAACACTACAGGAAGTAGCCGAGAGGATCTCTTCCATAAGGTGTAGAAAAGCCGGTGGCCTGGATGGGATCCTACCAGAAATGCTGAAGCACAGCCCACCAGAAATACAGGCTGCAATGGTCAAACTGTTCAATATTGTGCTGAGGGCCGGCTACTTCCCCCGTACCTGGAACCAAGGCCTCATTACACCCATCCACAAGAGTGGGGACAGGTATGACCCAGCCAACTACAGAGGGATATGTGTCAGCAGCAACCTGGGAAAACTGTTCAACAGCATCCTGAACAAGAGGATCCTCACCTTCCTCACCGAGCACAACGTCCTCAGCAAGAGCCAAGCAGGGTTCATGCCGAATCACCGCACCACTGACCACATCTACACCCTGCACAGCCTCATTCAAAGACACGTCCACAATACAAAGAATGGGAAGATATACGCCTGCTTTGTGGACTTTAAAAAGGCCTTTGATTCGGTGTGACACCCGGGCTTATTCCTGAAACTGCTGGAGAGCGGAATAGGAGGAAAGACCTACGATGTCATCAAAAGCTCCTACACCGAGAACCTCTGCAGTGTGAGTGTGAACGGCAAAAGAACGGAGTATTTCCAACAGAGCCGTGGAGTCATACAAGGCTGCAGCCTAAGTCCAACGCTCTTTAATATCTATATCAACGAGCTGGCTACCGCCCTGGAATCCTCCACCGCACCAGGTCTCACCCTCCATGACGCTCAGGTGAAATTCTTGCTGTACGCAGATGACCTGCTGCTGCTGTCACCAACCGAGAAAGGCCTCCAAGACAACCTGAAAATCCTAGAGAAATTCAGCTCCACCTGGGCCCTACCGGTCAATCTAAAGAAAACCAACACCATGGTGTTCCAGAGGAGAAGGAGAAGATCAGACCAGCACCCATCATTTGTCCTCAACAACTACGACCTCACAGGAACAGACAAATATACCTACCTGGGCCTAGAGATTCACCGGTCAGGGAGCTTCAAACAAGCCATAGAGACCCTGAAAGACAAGGCTTGCAAAACCTTCTATGCCATCCGAAGGAAACTCTACCATCTGAAGCCACCAGTGAGGGTCTGGCTAAAAATCTTCGACTCCATCATCGCCCCAATCCTCCTGTATGGCAGTGAAGTCTGGGGTCCTCACACCTACCCAGACTGGTCAAGGTGGGACTCCAGCCCAACAGAAATATTCCACCTGGAATTCTGTAAGCACCTTCTCCAGGTCCACCGGAGCACCACCAACAGTGCCTGTCGGGCCGAGCTGGGCAGATTCCCTCTACACCTAACGGTTCTAAAGAGGGCGCTGTCATTCCGGGCTCACCTACATAGGAGCAATCCAAGCTCCCATCACCATAAAGCCCTGATACATATAGGTGAAACAGGAAAACCAGGACCCTCGGAACAGCCCAGCCAAACCCAACACAACCAGAACACCAATCACAGCCTGACAAAAGCCGGAATCAGGAAGATGGTAGACGAAGGCCAAGAGAGGTGTGTCAGTGACTGGAAGAACGATATCTTCAGCTCACAGAAACTGGCCATGTACCGGAGCCTACAGAGAGACTACAAACCGGCCCCATATCTGGAGAAACTCCTGGATCCCAGAGACCGCAAGATCCTGAGCCGATATAGACTCAGTGCCCACAGTCTGGCCATCGAGTCCGGCCGACACAAGCAGAGATACAAGCCCAGGGAGGAAAGACTGTGCCAACACTGTGATCAGGAGGCCCTGGAGGACGAAACCCACTTCCTGCTACACTGTCCCAAATACTCAGCAGTGAGGGACACTCACTTCAGGAGACTCTCACATCTCTTCCCGGATTTCATCACCATGAATGAGGAAGAAAAAACATCTATCCTGCTGGGAGAAGAAGAGAGAGCAGTGGAGATAGCAGTGCGGTATGTGAGCGAATGTCATAGACTGCAAGAAAAAGAGCTATGATGCCATGGACTCTATAGCCTCCACATTGGATCTGCCCCCATCCACCTTTCCTATGCCATGGACTATAGCCCCCACCCTGGACTTGCCCCATCCACCTTCCCTATGCCATGGACTATAGCCCCCCCATCCTGGATCCATCCCATCCACCTTCCCTACAGCTCCTACCCAACATCCCCACAGTCCCTATCTCTATTCCCTTTATACAATTGCTTTGGCAAAACTGAGATGTATTTGGTCCTGCCAATAAAGCTTCTTTGAATCTTGAATCTTGAATCTTGAATCTTGAACTAAGCAGCGAACTCGCCTTCACTAGTGCCTCTGATTGTGAGGTTAGGTGTATCCTGTGAGGCAGCCACCAGGTACCACGCCAGGGGAACTCTCGGCTCTTAAGCAGCAGACCTCAGGGTCAGGCATGCAGCTACTGACAACGGTACAGGTAGGGTGGGTGAAACAACCAGGTAGACTGATACTGAGAGATACTGCAGATTCAGGCAGGTACAATAGGGGAGTGCAAAAGGTACTGCTATTTGCAGCAGATACTGGCAGGTATGTCAGGTTCTGGAACACAGGCACGGGTTAGCTAGCACAGATAATGGACACAGGAAACTGGGAAAAGTAATACAAGAACTAGCAAGCGTGTCTCAAGCAGAAAGACCACGTTATTCAGACACCTCCCTTAGGTGGAGAGTGCCTTAAGTATCAAGTGACCCACAGCCATTTGCTGGGGATACATACAGAGTGCACGCACTGCCCCTTTTAGAGGCAGGGAGTGCAAACGCTTGCGACCTAAGAGCACTCATGGGAGACCTGTGTGGCGTGCAGAGGCCCCAGGAGCAGGAAGCAGGAGAGGGGACCAGGAGAGATGCAAGATGGCTGCAGGGGTGAGTGTGCCAGAAACCCTGTGGCAGGGTTGTTGGTGTTAGCATTACACTTTTCGTAAGTATGATACATGCTGTCATGTCCCTTGATGTTTCAGCTACTCTCTATCATGTTCCACTGAAGGCAAAATTAATGGTTGGCATGCCCTGCTGGCCAGAAGCAGCCACTATGCTCTAATAGAATGGGCTCAGTAGTGCACGGTCGCAGGCAGGCCTATGCAATCTATGTGAGAACCTGGAACTTGCCAACCCTTATTGTTTTGGGTCTCACTGCGCCTTTTCAGTGTGTTTTTTTGGGGATGTCTGCTTTCCTTGGTGAAGAATCTATCTGTCGTGCTACATCCTATTGGTGATTGACTTTACTTTTCTACATGTATAGTTGCCTTGGTACTATTTAAATTGACCTTTTTTATGGACTGTAACTAGGGTTTATTTTTGGAGTAGGGCTTATATTTTGAGCATCCTCAAACACCCTGAAAAATTATTCTACAGCTTATTTACAGGGTAGGTACACCATTGTGTGCACACTCCTGCATGGGGCTGTACACATAAGAAAGGTGTTTTGACACATCACTTGTTGTCTCAGGACAGATTGTAACTTAGGCTGCTTTCACATAACGATTTTCGGTCATCCGATTGTATCCTTTTCAGAATGGATACAATCGGATCCGAAATCGGATCCCATGTTCCCCTATGGGAATCGGATGGGATCGGATGTGCCACTATTGGCATCCGATTTTGGCACCATCTGATCCCATCCGATTTAATCACAGGCACAAAATCGTAGCCTGCTACGATTTTGTGTCCGTGACTCACATCGGACAGCATCGGATCACTGCTGATCCGAGGCTGATCCGAGGGCCCACAACATGGCAGCCTATGGACATCGGATCCGAGTTCACCTCGGATCCGATGTCGGCTCCATATCCCCTGTCTTTCCCTGCTTCTGCTCCTCCATCTTCTTCCCTCTCCTATGCCATTGTGTGCCCTCGCTCCTCTATTTTGTGCCCCCGCTATTCTATCCTCATCTATCCCTATCCTGTCCCCTGTCCTCTCCCTGTGTGTAAAAAAATAAAAAAAACCTCCTCCCGGAGCATACATCACCTGTCACAGGCTCCCACGCTGCAGCACCATCAGGGCTGAAGGACCTGTAATGATGTCACAGATCCGGTCACATGACCCGTCAGCTGACCGGATCTGTGACATCATCACAGGCTCTTCTGCCCTGATGGTGCTGCAGCATGGGAGCCTGTGACAGGTGATGTATCCTCCCGGAGGAGGTTTTTTTTTTTTTTTTTTTACACACAGGGAGAGGACAGGGGACAGGATAGGGATAGATGAGGATAGAATAGCAGGTGCACAGCATAGAATAGCGGGGGCACAGAATAGAGGAGCGAGGGCACAGAATAGAGGAGCGGAGGCACAGCATAGAATAGGAGAGGGAAGAAGATGGAGGAGGGAAAGACAGGGGACCGCAGGATCCACACGGATCCTATATAGGATCGGATCGGATGGCTATTTGCCATCCGATTGCAGGGATCCGTGTGGCTCCGTGCCAGTCCATGGGATCCCCCTTCAAAGTCGGATCCCACAGACAGGCAGAAAAACGTAATGTGAAACCAGCCTTAGTAACATAGTTTTTAAGGTTGAAGGAAGACTTTAAGTCCATCTAGTTCAACTCATAGTCTAACATGTCGATCCAGTGGAAGGTAAAAAAGAACCATGTGGCAACACGAAGCTCCACATTGGGGAAAAAAATTCCTTCCTGACTCCAGATACGGCAATCAGACTAGTTCCCTGCATCAACGCCCTATCAAAGAATCTAGTATATATAACTGGTAATATTATAGTTTTCAAAAAAGGCATCTAGTCCCTTCTTAAATGTTAGTTGTGAGTCACTTATTACAACATCATGTGGCAGAGAGTTCCATAGTCTCACTGCTCTTACAGTAAAGAATCCGCGTCTGTGATTATGAGTAAACCTTTTTTCCTCCAGACGTAGAGGAAGCCCCCTTGTCCCCATCTCAGGCCTAAGACTAAAGAGATCATTAAAGAGGTCTCTGTACTGTCCCCTCATATATTTATACATTATTATAAGATCACCCATAAGCCTTCGTTTTTCTAAGCTAAATAACCCCAAGTTTAATAACCTGTCTTGGTATTGCAGACCCCTCAGTCCTCTAATGACTTTGGTCGCTCTTCTCTGGACCCGCTCTAGATCAGCTATGTCTTTCTTATACACCAGAGACCAGAATTGTACACAGTATTCTAAGTAACACTAGTATAGAGATATAATTATGTTCTCCTGATGAGCATCTATGCCTCTTTTACTGCATCCCATTATTTTATTTTCCTTTGCAGCATCTGCCTGACCCTGGACACTAAATGTGAGTTTGTCATCTACCCATACACCCAGGTGTTTTTCAGTGATAGTTTTGCCCAGTGTTTTACAATTAAGCACATAATTATTAGAGATGAGCGAGTATGCTTGTCACTACTCGATACTCGCACGAATATCTCGGTACTCGGGGTAATCACGAGTACCGAGTAATCTCGCGATACTCTTGCTATGCTAGGGGTCCACCTCCCTGCATGTTGGCGCTCTTTTCAGAGCCAGCCCGCATGCAGGGATTGGCTGACAGACACTGTAATGCCACAGCCATGTTGGCTGTGGCATTACAGTGATTGGCTGGCAGCACAGCGTCATCAGGTCTTTATAAGACCTGACCGCGCTGTGCTCGTCACTCTGCGCCATTAGACAGTCAGTGTAGGGAGGGCTGCTGCTGATTGAGGGACAGATTTGTGGCCTTTCAGCTAGTGTAGGCACAGGGCTGCCAGTCTAATTACCACAACAGTCCTTCTGAGGACTAATAGAGCAGTATACAGGCAGGCAGGGAGGCAGGGTATATACCAAAGTTCGCTGTGCCAGTATACCAGCCTGCATCACATCTGGGGCTGGTGTCCAGGCTTATACATCCAAAAAACTGTGCTTTTAGGGATTTATTTAGCTCACTATAGGCAGGAGTAGGTTTTAGCTCAAATTAGGGTACACCAAAAGCCTTGTGCTAAAAACCAACTCTTGTATGCACTAATTTTGCATCTAATTGCTGCTACTGTAGGTTGCAGCGTTAATTAGGGTACACCAAAAGCTTTGTGCTAAAAACCTACTCTTGTCTGCACTAATTTTGCATATAAGTGCTGCTACTGTCAGTTGCAGTGTTAATTAGGGTACAACAAAAGCCTCGTGCTAAAAACCTACTCTTGTCTGCACTAATTTTGCTTCTAAGCTCTGCTACTGTAGGTTGCAGCGTTAATTAGGGTACACCAAAAGCCTCGTGCTAAAAGCCAAATCTTGTCTGCACTAATTTAGCATCTAAGTGCTGCTACTGTAGGTTGCAGCGTAAATTAGGATACGCCAAAAGACTCGCTATTGTAGTCAGCGTTTGTGTCTGACTAGTCCACCTGCAGGGCCTTAATTTCAAAACTTAGGGTCGTGCTAAAAACCTACTCTTTTCTGCACAAAGTTAGCATCTAAGTGCTACTACTGTAGGTTGCAGCGTAAATTAGGCTACACCAAAAGCCTCGTGTGAAAAGCCAAATTTTGTCTGCACTAATTTAGCATCTAAGTGCTGCTACTGTAGGTTGCAGCGTAAATTAGGATACACCAAAAGACTCGCTATTGTAGTCAGCGTTTGTGTCTGACTAGTCCACCTACAGGGCCTTAATTTCAAAACTTAGGGTCGTGCTAAAAATCTACTCTTTTCTGCACAAATGTAGCATCTAAGAGCTGCTACTGTCGGTTGCAGTGTTAATTAGGGTACAACAAAAGCCTTGTGCTAAAAACCTACTCTTGTCTGCACTAATTTTGCATCTAAGTTCTGCTACTGTAGGTTGCAGCGTTAATTAGGGTACACCAAAAGCCTTGTGCTAAAAACCTACTCTTGTCTGCACTAATTTTGCATCGAAGTGCTGCTACTGTACGTTGCAGCGTAAAATAGGATACGCCAAAAGACTCTCTATTGTAGTCAGCGTTTGTGTCTGACTAGTCCCACTGCAGGGCCTTAATTTCAAAACTTAGGATCATGCTAAAAACCTACTCTTTTCTGCACAAATTTAGCATCTAAGTGCTGCTACTGTAGGTTGCAGCGTAAATTAGGCTACACCAAAAGCCTCAAGCTATAAGCCAAATCTTGTCTGCACTAATTTAGCATCTAAGTGCTGCTACTGTAGGTTGCAGCGTAAATTAGGATACACCAAAAGACTCGCTATTGTAGTCAGCGTTTGTGTCTGACTAGTCCACCTACGGGGCCTTAATTTCAAAACTTAGGGTCGTGCTAAAAATCTACTCTTTTCTGCACAAATGTAGCATCTAAGAGCTGCTACTGTCGGTTGCAGTGTTAATTAGGGTACAATAAAAGCCTTGTGCTAAAAACCTACTCTTGTCTGCACTAATTTTGCATCTAAGTTCTGCTACTGTAGGTTGCAGCGTTAATTAGGCTACATCAAAAGCCTCGTGCTAAAAACCTACTCTTGTCTGCACTAATTTTGCATCTAAGTGCTGCTACTGTCGGTTGCAGCGTTAATTAGGGTACAACAAAAGCCTCGTGCTAAAAGCCAAATCTTGTCTGCACTAATTTTGCATCTAAGTTCTGCTACTGCAGGTTGCAGCGTTAATTAAGGTACACCAAAAGCCTCGTGCTAAAAATCTACTCTTGTCTGCACTAATTTTGCATCTAAGTGCTGCTACTGTCGGTTGCAGCGTTAATTAGGGTACAACAAAAGCCTTGTGCTAAAAACCTACTCTTGTCTGCACTAATTTTGCATCTAAGTGCTGCTACTGTACGTTGCAGCGTAAAATAGGATACGCCAAAAGACTCTCTATTGTAGTCAGCGTTTGTGTCTGACTAGTCCCACTGCAGGGCCTTAATTTCAAAACTTAGGATCATGCTAAAAACCTACTCTTTTCTGCACAAATTTAGCATCTAAGTGCTGCTACTGTAGGTTGCAGCGTAAATTAGGCTACACCAAAAGCCTCAAGCTATAAGCCAAATCTTGTCTGCACTAATTTAGCATCTAAGTGCTGCTACTGTAGGTTGCAGCGTAAATTAGGATACACCAAAAGACTCGCTATTGTAGTCAGCGTTTGTGTCTGACTAGTCCACCTACAGGGCCTTAATTTCAAAACTTAGGGTCGTGCTAAAAACCTACTCTTTTCTGCACAAATGTAGCATCTAAGAGCTGCTACTGTCGGTTGCAGTGTTAATTAGGGTACAACAAAAGCCTCGTGCTAAAAACCTACTCTTGTCTGCACTAATTTTGCATCTAAGTTCTGCTACTGTAGGTTGCAGCGTTAATTAAGGTACACCAAAAGCCTTGTGCTAAAAGCCAAATCTTGTCTGCACTAATTTAGCATCTAAGTGCTGCTACTGTAGGTTGCAGCGTAAATTAGGATACGCCAAAAGACTCGCTATTGTAGTCAGCATTTGTGTCTGACTAGTCCACCTGCAGGACCTTAATCTCTAATCTCAGTGTCGTGCTAAAAACCAAATCTTGTCTGCATTCTTTTAACATTTATGTGCGGTAGCAGTGGCTTGTAGCTCCAAGTAGTATACACCAAAACACGGTATACGCGTCAGCGTTTGTGTCTGACCGTTCCAGCTGCCAGGATTAAACCGCTCTAATCTGTAATCTCACTGTCCAGCTGCAAACCAACTCTTGTCTGCATTTATTTACCATTTTTGTGTGGCAGGAGGGGGTTGTAGCTCCAATTTGTATACGCCAAAACACTCAGTATACTTGTGTCAGCGTTTGTGTCTGAGCAGTATAGCTGCTGTAATTTAATCTCCAATCTCAGTATCCAGCTCAAAAACAACTGGTCAGCATTTTCAGTTGACAGGCGAGTGTGTTTATCTGTAATGATTCCACCTGCGGCAATAAAAACACGCTCTGACAAAACGCTAGCGGCAGGGCAGGACTTCCAAGGCGTAGAGGGACAATTCCTGCCACGTGTCCAGCTTGGATACCCAATAATTAGGAAACACAGAGAAATCTAGGAGCACTTTCATACGATCGACAAGGTACTTCTTCAGCATCTTTACAAACTTTGCAGTCCTTGTGATGGTACCCTGCACCTGAGGGCCTGTGCTATGGGAGGGGCTAAGAAAACTCTCACAGATCTTTGCAAGTTTTCCCCTACCTCTGCTGGATTGGATTTGTGCCTCTCTCGGCCGGACAGCTTGGTTGTCCACCGAACCACGACCTCTGCTGCAAGCATTTTCAGAAGGGAATTTTTTAACTAATTCTGCAACTAGGGCCTTCTGGTACTGCAGCATTTTTGTAGACCTCTCCGCCTCAGGAATTATTATTATTATTTATTCATTTATATAGCGCTATTAATTCCATAGCACTTTGCATACATTAGTAATGCTTTCTCTCTTGGAGCTCACAATCTAAACATTCTATCAGTATGTCTTTACAATGTGGGAGGAAACCAGAGTACCTGGAGGAAACCCACGCAAACACGGGGAGAACATACAAACTCCTTGCAGATGTTGTGCTTTGTGTCCTTGGTGGGAATTGAACCCAGGACCTCAAGCCCAAGTGCTGCAAAGGCTGCAGTGCTAACCACTTGAACCACCGTATAATAAAGTTCTCCTTGTAGCGTGGATCTAAAAGTGTCACCAACCAGTAATGAGTGTCCGCCAAGATGTTGATAACATGAGGGTCACAAGACAGGCAGCATCACATAAAGTCAGTCATGTGCGCCAGACTGTTAACAGGCAAGACTTCAGGTCCTCAACAACAGAATGATTGACCATGCTGTCTTCATCCTCCTCCTCCTCCTCCTCTCCCCAGTGCTCTGGCCATCCGACAGTACGATGGTTCTGCATGTATTACCGTCAATTCCGCATGAAAGTAGCTCCATTTCTTTATCCTCCTCATAATAGTCCTCCAATGCACGTTGGGATGACATGAGGCTGGGCTAAGTGTAATCACCCCGTACGGTTTATTGCTCCAACTCATCGGGCTCCGCCTGCAATGCATCGTTTTTGATTTTGAGCAGACAGCATTTTAGAAGACAGAGAAGCGGGATGGTGATGCTAATTATGGCATCATCGCCCCTCATCATCTTGGTGGAGTCCTGAAAGTTTTCGAGGACGGTACATATGTCGGACATCCATGTCCACTCCTGAGGTCTTATGTGTGGAGTTTGAACTGTACACCGATGGCCTAGTTGATGCTGGTACTCAACAACTGCCCTCTTCTGCTCACAAATCCGGACCAACATGTGCAGTGTGGAATTCCAATGCGTGGGGACATCACAGACCAGTCTGTGATACGGAATCTGCAAACGCTGCTGAAAGCTAGCAAGGGCGGCAGAAGCAGTAGGTGACTTTCTAAAATGGGCACACAGGCGACGTACTTTTACGAGCAGATCCGACAGAAGCTCTGGGTAGTATTTAAGAAACCGCTGAACCACGAGGTTGAGCACATGGGCCACGCATGGAACATGTGTCAGCTCGCCTCGCCTCAGAGCCGCCACAAGGTTCCGGGCATTGTCACACACGACCATGCCTAGCTGTAGGTTTAGCGGTGTGAGCCAGTGATCTGCCTGCTGTTTCAGTGCTTTCCACAACTCTTCAGGATTGTGGGGTTTGTCATCTACGTATATTAGCTTCACCACAGCCTGTTGCCGCTTAGCCAAGGCAGTGTTGCAGTGCTTCCAGCTTTGGACTGGTGTAGAGGGTGAAGTGAAGGAGGAGGAGAAGGAGGCTGAGGATCATGACGTTCTGCAGCTGTACACTGTGGGTGAAACCCTGACTGAGTTAGGGCCTGCAATCCTTGGTGTCGGAAGGACGTCTTCCGTCCCAAGCTCAGACTGGGTCCCGACTTCCAGAATATTAACCCAGTGTGTCGACAGCGAGATGTACCGCCCCTGCCCACAAGCAATTGTCCACGTGTCTGTGGTTAGGTGGACTTTTCCGGAACTACGTTGTTAAAGGCTTGTGTAATGTTTTGTGATACGTGCTTATGTAATGTGTTGACAACACACCGGGAGAAATAGTGGTGCCTGGGGAGCGAGTAACGTGGGACGGCCGCCACCATCAGGTCGCGGAATGCCTCCATCTCCACTAGCCTAAAAGGCAACATTTACAGCGCTAGCAGTCGTGAAATGTGTGCATTTAGAATTGTGGCATGTGGGGCGTTGGCAGTGTATTTGCGCCTCCGTTCCAAAGATTGTTGTATGGATAACTGAACGCTGCGCTGGGACAAGGACGTGGTTGATGATGGTGCTATTTCTGCTTGTGCAACTACAGGTGCAGGACAGGAGGCATCTTTGCATGCAGTATGGACAGGGGATTGTCTTGCACGCACAACAGTGGGAGATGCAATGGTGTCATCCGCAGACACTGCTCCAGGACTGTGGTGTACATCCCATAAAGTCGGGTGCTTTGCTGACATGTGCCTGATCATGCTGGTGGTGGTCAGGCTCATAGTTTTGCTACCCCTGCTGATGCTTGCATGGCAGGTGTTACAAATGGCCTTTTTGGAATTATCTGCAGACACCTTAAAAAACAGCCAGAGTCGGGAAGACCTAACCGTTGTACTGACAACTTCTGTCATGTTGTTGTTCCGGGGAACGGTTGCCTGCCTTCTGCCTGCGGACACCACCCTGCTTCTTCCGGCCTGTTGTGATTCTTCGCCTCCCTCCCCCTGTGCACTGCTGTCCTCGCTCTGCATGTCCTCCTGCTAGGTTGGGTCAGTTACTGGATCATCCACCACGTCGTCTTCCACTTCCTTACCCTAGTCCTCCTGACTTTCTGGCAATTGTGTTTCATCATCGTCCACCTCTTGTTGTGACACATTCCCACCGTTGCCTTCATGAGACCGTGGCTGCTCAAATATTTGGGCATCGGTACATATGATTTCCTCATGACCCACTTCAAGTGGAGCTGGCGAGAGGCCAGAATCTAAGAATGGATAAGTGTGGGATCAGTTATGTCCGGGGCCGGGCACTCGGCATGGTGGGAGAAAGGAGGATCAGGGTGTGGAATGTGCGGTCCAGTCTCACGGCTACTCAAACTTGACCATGTGTAAGACAGGGTGCTTGTGGTGGTGCAAAACTGACTGGATGCATTATCCGCTATTCAACTAACAACCTGTTTACACTGGTATTGGTTTAATAGTGGTGTACTGCAGCAGTCTCCTACAAATTGGGACAAGAAAGGTCGAGCGGGGTAATGTTGGCGTTTGTCATTCGAGCTTGCACATGGCCTCAGCCTCTGCATGCACCACCATCACGTCCAGTTCCTTGGCCCTTACCACCGGCCTTTCGCATTTTCAATGGTGTGCTGCCTATATACAGCTTAATGAAGGTGTCCAAAAGATGGTTTTTAGCTGGACACTGAGATGACAGATTAGAGATTAAATTACAGCAGGTATACCGGTCAGTCACAAACGCTGAGATGGGTATACGGAGTGTTTTGGCGTATACAAATTGGAGCTACAACCCCCTCCTGCCTCAAAAAAGGGTAAATGAAGGCGGACAGGCTGACTCTGATCAAGAAGAACAAGGGTTGGATTGGGCCCGACTTCACCACACCACCACCAAATGATAGCGTAATTTAAAATTAGTGCCGGTAAATTGACATGCACCTCCGCACAACCACACATGTGTACACACTTCATGACTTTGGCTACTTGCAGTTCAGCTCCTCCTTCTCCTGATCTGCCACCATCATATGATCAGTGCGACCGTGGTTCATGATGCCACGAAAACATAATTTTTTTTACATCATATTTATGATGATGATGACCCTCACCGTTCAAAAGTTAGGCAGTAGTTTCATGTATACCCCCCAGGGGTAAATGTTTAGGTCCATGCTTACAGAGTGGGCATTACAAGAACAGGAGACTCGCTCCTTTGTAATGGGAACAATATTTAGAGACTCTCCTCCATGTTTCTTTCCAGGGCATTGAAGTGCCTCACAATTTTTGGCTTCCCTGCCTATGGCAATCCTACAAAAGAACCACTTGTTTAAAATGGGCACATTATTTAAAAATGCCCTCATACACGCCTCTATCCAGGGGCATATTGGTGCTTCCAATTTTTGGCTTCCCTGCCTAGGGAAATACTACAAAAGACACACTTGCTTACAATGGGCACATTTTTTTTAAAAGGTCCTCATGCACGCCGTTATGCAGGGGCATCTTGGTTCCTCCCAACCTTTGGCTTCCCTGCCTAGCGAAATACTACAAAAGACCCACTTGCTTAAAATGGGCACATCATTTAAAGAAGCCCTCATGCACGTCTCTATCCAGGGGCATCACAGTGCCACACAATTTTTGGCTTCCCTGCCTAGGGCATTACTACAAAAGACTCACTTCCTTATAATGGGCACATTATTTAAAGAGGCCTTCTCAATTAAAAAAAAAAAAATCTTTCATATAATCCAAAAAACTAACATACACCAACTCTGTCTCACAAGTGGGTATGAGCCCTTAATATTTTTTCTTGACAGTCCGTAAAAGTGGGTAATACTCTGACAACATTGTTGACATCAGTGACCTTGGGGTCTGAAATGCTTCCAGGGGTCTTCCCCTTGCTGTTCCCATATCATTTCAGCACTGTTCTGATACTTTTGTGACATTTTTAGGGTTTTTCCATGCTGCCGAGGTCATGTCAGAAAAATACTCAGGTCTCCCATAGGATAACATTGGGCTCGGTGTTCGGGCCGAGTACACTAGTATCTTGGGATGCTCGGCCCGAGCTTCAAGCACCTGAGCATTTTAGTACTGACTCATCACAAATAATTATACCTTTTGTTTCCTCTACCCAAGTGCATGACTTTACATTTATCCCCACTAAAGCACATTTGCCATTTATTAGCCCAAGCTTCTAGTTTACATAAATCCTCTTGTAATATAAAATTGTCCTCCTCCGTATTGATTACACTTCAGAGTTTAGTGTCACTGCAAATATTGAGATTCTAGTCTGTATGCCCCCTACAAAGTCATTAATAAATATATTAAAAAGAAGCTGGCCCAACACTGACCCCTGTGTTACCCCACTGTTAACTGTGACCCATTCTGAGTTGTGTTCCTTTAATGACCACCCTTTGTTTCCTATCAGCCAGTTCTTAACCCACTTTACACATATTTTCCCCTAACCCCAGGCTGATAATATTGTGGAGCCCCACTGGTCGGTGCACCACAAAGGGGTACTGCACCCAGACCAGCACGTGTGGTACCCCGTGATCAGAGAATGGGGAGATTCGTATGTGGCTTTCATCCTGCACTCACACACTTAGCCCAGGGGGCCAGTTGGTTAAACCCATTACCAGGGTAACCGGTCCCAGTGGGAGGATATATAAGTGGGTAGTAGGGAGTGGGAAAACAGAGTAGTGAAGTGAGAGGTTGAGGAGGACCCTTTAGGGGACACAAAGAGAGGGCACCCAAAAGGAGAGGTGACCCAGACGAGAAGGGGGAGCCTGAGGGTGTACGCTAACACCCGGCGTCAGACCATCTACCTACCAGTCTGGGAGGATCCCAGTCCATGGAATGGAGTGCCGGTTCCGAGTGCGGTACAGGCAAGTTCAACTCTGAGCTGCCTTCACCGGTTTTACCAAGGAGACTTCAGTCTCCAGGACACCTGTAACAGAAACTAACTTAAAAACCAGGACCTGCAGGAATCCATCGGGAGTTAGCGGCAATCCAGAGAAGGTTCTTACCCGAGTTCACAATTACTATTGAAAGAGAGGAGAGACAAACAGGAGGCCAGGCCAGGTTTTATGCAGGTCAGGGCTTCAACACAAGTGGGTATAGAGGGCGAAGCAGAAAGAGCATCATCGAAAGCCGCAGAAGGACACCCCAGTCAGTGGTCACTAAACAGGCCAGCAACCCATAACTGTGTGACTGTGTACCTGTGAGAACTGCCATGACAGGTTGCCAGTAAATAACCGTGCAGAGCAAGTAGGTCTCCTGTGTCTCATTTCCATTAAGCTGGTACACTGCATTCCACTCTCAGCAAAGAGACTGTGTAATTCTCTGATCCTGCTGAGCTGCTGCTGTGAGAACAACAAAGACAATCAGTACTACAGAGAGCTAACCCGGGGACCCTGCTCTGTCTGCAGGGAGCCTTATCATCTGGTTGCCTATCCATCATCCCCAGAGGTCTGCTGGCAACGCTAGTGCCATCACCAGACACCACAGGTGGCATCACGAACATTACACTTTATTTATTTATTTTTTCACTTTTCAGCGACCACCAGGGCCACGGACCCGGGCACCGACCACCAGTAACTGCATCCAGCAGCAACGCCTGGGATCCAGGTTCCCAAACCCCTGGATGAGTCAATATATTCCATATAAATCTTTTTGCAAGTGACTGTTGCCCTCAGAAGCCTTTATGTGCTTCTGTGGGATGGAAATCTAAGCATGTCAGAGGCCGGAAGAACCTATAGGCCACAAACACCTCCCCTAAACCATCTAAAGGTACCTTTACATGCCACAACTACGGTGTGAAAACTGAGAGGCAATCCGGAGTTCCGTCACCGTCAAAGGGAACCTGTCAGCTAGTTTATGTCTCCTCAGCTTCTACTACGGTCTACTGTCTGTAGCTCTGTAGCTTCATAATACTAGTCTAATCATCCCTGTCTGAGCTCATAGTGTAATGTGAAAGGTGAAAAAAAGCATTTATACACTTACATTTCCTTATGTAATGAGTCAGTCAGTCTCCAGCTTGGAGGACGGAAACTGTTTGGCAGGTTAATAGTTAACATTTCAGCCTTATATTAGAACATGTTTTTGATGGGATGTGATGTCATAACCATGTGACTACAATAGGTGGAGCTAAGTTCCTAGAACATAATAAGTTTGCTTGCTTAGCTCCGCCCACTATAGTCACATGATTGTTACATCACACAGGTCCTTTAGCCATGCATGTTAATAGTGAGTTAACTATTATCCTGCCAGATAGTCTCCCTCCTCCAAGGTGTAGATTGAAATGTAAGTGTATAAATGCTTTTTTTCACCTTTTACATTACACTATGAGCTCAGACAGGGATGATAAGAATAGTATTATGAAGCTGCAGGTACAGATAGTGATAGCTGGAGGGGCATAAACCACCTGACAGGTTCCCTTTAAAGGGAACCTGCCACTTGGGCACAATCATGCTGCCAAAATCACAGCCATAGTTCTCTCTGGAAAACATAGTTTGAAAAGCCAGCGCTTCTTCAAGTGATTGACAAGTCTCGCTAAGTGAATACATAGAAGAGAACTCTCATTTACCTGGAGTGGTGCATGGGGAAGTTGGCAGTGCCAGGCTAGACACATCTATTCCCATGATCTCCATCTTGATCTTCAAACTACATTTTTGAAGAAAAACATACCTGAATCAGACTACAGTGGTTTCAAGTGATCATGTACAATAGATTATTGTCTGGCAAATTCACTAGTCGCCTGAGGTTTATGAGTCTCGATGCCTCCTGTGTGTCTTGGAGACAATGTGTGACTATTTCATACACTATAAATTCCGTATGTGCTGAACTGTCCGTTGCTGATTGACAGCTCAGCTGTAGAATCTAGTGCAGGGGCGTGTGAGCTGTTGATGTGTTCAGTGGCAGCTCATCCGTCCAATCTGAGACTGGGAGGTCTGAGTTTTCCAGGTGTTTGGTTTGATTTCCAAGCTATTTAGTTGAGCAGTTAGTTCCAGAACACTGCCAGTCTAAGGCTGGAATCACACTGTCCACGTGACATGCGAGGCAGGCGGATGAGTCTTGGATCAGTCACTTGGAACGGCCTCTCCTTGTAAGGACGGGAGCGTCAGCTGCTTGTATTTCTATGTAGCATTCAGAATCGCCCGATCTATATTAAATCCGATGAGAGCCGTAAACTCCGTAACAGAAAAAATGGTCCAAACGCCAAAATTCCGTTTTTTTGGTCACCCCAACATTGCAATAAAATGCAATAACGGGCGATCAAAACTGTGGGTCCCTCCAAAAATGGTATTATTAGAAACGTTAGCTCAAGACGCAAAATATAAGCCATCACACAGCCCCATATCCCTAAAAATGAGGGCGCTACAGGTCGCAGAACATGGCGCAAAAAGTCCATTTATGTTTTTTTGCTAACGTCTGAATTTTATTTCACCACCTAGATACCAATAAAGGTATACATGTTGGGTGTCTACAAACTCGTACCGACCCGAGGCATCACCCCGTCATGTCAGTTTTACCATGTAGTGAACATGGCTACTAACATACCCAAAACACAAAAGTGTTATTGCACTTTTTTTGCAATTTCACTGCATTTAAAAATTTTTTGCAATTTCCCTGTACACTATATGATAAAATAAATTATTGCATATGAAAGTACATCTCGTCTTGCAAAAAACAAGCTGTCATATGACGGGAAAAAGTTATGGATCTTGGAAGCAGGGGAGCAAAAAACGAAAATGAAAAATGATTCCCCGGTCATGAAGGGGTTAATGATGTAATTCAAAAATACACCTCGTCCCACAAAAAAAAGCCCTCATATGTCTATATTGAAGGAGCAATAAAAAAGTTATAGCTCTTGGCAGGAGGGAAAAACGGAAAATCACCGTAGGGTGAAGAGGTTAATTTTGACATGATCCCCTGGTACTTGATCTTGGAATGTTTGACTATGCTTCCTCATGACATGCTGTGCAGTGACTAGCATCCCAGTATTGTTATGTTTTATCTTTCTTTATGTCAAATTTTGGACATTGAAATACTCAGTGGAATCATTTTAATGTACCCAATTTGTTTCTTCCCCTATTAGGCCACTTTCACACCGCGATTTTTCACTGTCAGGTTCTGTCTGGTGTTTTGCAGGACGTACCGGACAGAACCTGACAGCCACGGACAAGCAGAGCCAGAGGGCAAATCTGTCCTCCGATCCTGTTTTTTGCCAGCTTCACTGGCGCTGTCCATTGCTGAAATTTCAGCACCATGGCTGCAGATGAGCTGGCCGCAGTGCTGAATTTTCAGCCATGGAGCTCTCCAGGTGCTGAAATTCAGCGGCGGATGCTTTTAACAATCGCCGCTCTTTCAGCACCAGGCGTCCAGGACCCAGCACTATTTTCTGCCGGATCCAGCGTGATACGGCACCCATAGACTCTCATGCTATGGGCGCCGGATCCGGGAGGGGACGGGAAGATCCGGTTTTGTCCGATTTCTGCATTGGACACAAAAAAATTATGCAGACTCTGCTTTTTTGTCCGATCCACAAATCGGACAAAACTGGATCCTCCCAGAAAACCTGCAAACCGGAGGCCAAATAATGCCAGTCTGGCGCCATAGGGATACATGGGGTGCAAATTTGGATCCGGGGCGTTCCAGTTCACACTGGACCCGAAAAATCGTGGATAATCCATAGAAATGTCTGGCACCAGCTCGAAGGGAGTCAAAAACTAGAATTGAACTGTGAGAAAAAAAACTGCGACACTCATTCTATCAGTGTGCACAGGTGTACAATTGTTGCACTAAAAAAGAGAAGCTGTGCTCTGCTCTGACCATAAGAATATGCAAAATTATTTCACTTAAAGGGATCCTGTCACCCCCAAAACACCTCTAAAGCTATTAAAAGCTGTCCCTAGAGCATATTAACACTTTCCCTACACTCCTTTTAGCTCCTAAATGCACATAGTCAAAGTGAATAAAAACGTTATTATAGTACCTCATTACTGATGATAATGAGTGACTATGGTATTCATAGTCACTCATCCAGGCTGCCCCTCTTCATCATATCACGCCTGAATAGGCGTGATCTACATCCCAGATTCAAATTCGCGCCTCCCTGCACGCCTCCCCGCTGTGCCCTGTGTCGTCCGAGGCTGCAGTGTGGCTGGGTGACTCGATCCGCGTCATTCCCGGCGCCGGGTGACATATTTACACCCGCGCCGCGCTGTCAGCTTCAAAATGCGCACTGCGCATGCGCATTGCGCATTTTGAAGCTGACAGCGCGGTGCGCATGCGCATTGCGCATTTTGAAGCCGACAGTGCGGCGCGGGTGTAAATACGTCACCCGGCGCCGGGAATGACGCGGATCGCAGCCCTCTGTTTGCCAGTCATTGCGTACATATCTAGCACACTGCAAATTTTCCTTTTAAATGCTGACAAGGCATCTGGCCGGCCATCATATTGAGGTAAACATTTAGCCCCCGGGACGTACGGTAGCGAGATCGGCATGATCGGGGCTACAGCGCCTGGAAGGTTGGGTGCTCAACTGGCTGCGGACATACTTAGTCTGGGCTGATTGGTAGGGTCTAGGAAGGGAGCTTCTTCGTCGCTTGACGTAGCTGACATTTTTGCGCCCACCCAGTGAATCATGGCCAGTCTTTATAGAGTTAACTAGGTGATGGCTCCGCAGGCAGGAACTTAAGCATTGTGGAGTTTCTGGATTAGGCCTCTGCGTCTCGTCAGTACTCGGCAGAGCGTGGGGCAGGACTTGGCTTCACGCTCTTTCGGCCGTGACACCCCCTTCCTTCCCGCTCGGTGGCATAGTTATGGCGGCCAAATGTTAACAGTTCACAATGCACAGTCAATACACATGGCACACAGTACCCGGTGATACCGGGAACGGCATCCTGTTTGTGACCCCAGAAATTGATTCACCCAGGGGTCTATGGGAACTCAGTACCCGGACATTGTTTTGGGGGGTGCTGTCTCGGTGGCTGGTGCCCAGGCTTGTAGCCCTGGTAGTCAACTGTAAATAATAATTAAAAAAAAGGGAATAAATGTCTCGTGACGCCATCTGTGGTTTCTGATGATGGCAGCAGCACTGCTGTGGGCCTCCGGGGATGATGGACGAGCAGCTTGATGGTATAGCTCCCCACAGGCGGAGCAAAGTCCCTGGGGTTGTGATGAGGTGACAGGGATTTGCACAGGGAGGTGACTAGGCAGCCGGGCCGCTGCTACAGGCTCTGAGCTGGACATGGTCAGGGTTGGAAGAACGGACACACACACTGGGAGTTGTTTCTGTACCTTCACTGGTGGTATTGAAGATACTGTCCAGGGCACACACCGGTGATCGGGAAACACTTCTGGATCTCCACAGTGAGTGAGTATAAGGCCTCCTTGTTGCTTTTCCCTTGGTGAAGCCTCTGACCCCTGTGAAACTAGGCCTGGCCTCCTCTGCCCCTGTCACCTGCATTGTGTGGTGGGAAACCTCTGTGTGGACTACCGCTATCCCTTCTCCTGCAGTGCCTAGCTCCCTTCTTGGTTGCTGTACAGGTGTCTGGGAGACTGGAGTCTCCTCAGTGAACCGGTGTTTCTGCTGGGCTAGATGCTCTCCTGCAGACTCGGACTCCGGTGTCTGGGTTACTTTCTGGGGTGAACCGGTACGGCTCCTCTGCCCCCAGTCTGCAGTTACTTCGCTCCTTCCACTTTGCCTTCGACCTCACTCTTAGGCCCTCACACTGGCTAGGCTGGCTAGGCTGGTTAACTGTCAACTGGCTCGGGCCTAGCGCGGCTACGACACACCAGGGCATCTTAACAGTTCTCCTAGAGACTGCACATTCTGACTAACTCCGCCCCCAGCACTGGTATTTATAGGGGATCTTGCTTAAGGCAGGAAGTTCAGCTCCTCCTACAGGTCTGGGGTGGAAGGTGTTGGGTGTATGTGGTACCTACTGTGGAAATCCATCCATGCTTTAGGTGGTTCTGTGGCTACCTGTAATGGCAGGGCGCCACATTTGTTTATTGAATTGTATCTAATTACTGTACTGTATTTTTTACATTGTTTCTCCGGTTTAATTATTGTACTTTTTACATTGATTCTCTGGTTAGTGTATTGGATTTTTTACATTGATTCTCTACTTTAATTATTTACTGTATTGTATATTTTCATTGTTATCTACGACCATTCGTATACGAACCACTATATTGTAAAGCGCTGCAGAATATGTTGGTGGCTACATAAAGATTTATTTTTATTATTATTATTATTATTATTATTATTCTAAGCAATGGCAGACTGTGCATACTGCCTGAAGAGTCTGTTACAGATTGTGCAGTCTGCATATTCCAGTGTAGTCTGCCTGTGTTAACAAACTTTTTAAGCGACTACTGATTTGGGAATTAATTACTGTGTGGCGGTCATTTAGTAAGGGACTCTACCTGTGTCTGTGCAAATCACATGGAGACATATCCATTGTTTCTTTCATTGCAGAATTTATGACAAAGGCCAGTAGAAGTCTATGAGTCCTTGAAAAACACAGATAACACATGGACAGCATCAGTGTGTCACCCACGTGCCATCCGAATGCTGTACGTATTTAACATTGAAATGTATAGGAGAAGATTTGTAATTTCTATAGCCATCCTTAACAAACACTATTGACAAACTGATCGTAAAAAAGGAAACATGGACTGTACACTGATGACATACTGATGCAAAGCATTGATCGACAATAGTGCTATTTTTTCATTTGTATGATTTATATGCAGTTATGAAGGAGGCCTTTTGTGTATGGCCTGCATTGAAATGCAAAGGGCATTCAACTGTGTCTTGTTCTAATTGTATTCCAACCTTGGAGCACATGCTTGTGTGTGGGGGGGGGACCCGGGGGAGGGGGGGCAGAATAGCTGTTTAGCCAAATAAGTGCTGGGCAAACAGCTATCTAAAGTGTAGGGCCAACTCAGAAATGATGGGAGCTTTAGGATGTTTCAGGTTGGGAGACCTTAAAGTATCAAAAGCCTTTCAAGCTTAGCCTGGGGGTTGTGCTTCACCTATTTAGCACAATGGGCCATTCACTCATAAGAACAGATACAACAATTTATTGCTGCTGTTTTTGGACATTGACTTGTTTGAACTAAATATACAGATCTGAAACTGGATGTATCATCCTCCATCATCATGTAATCATGTGAGTATGTAAGATAGCTGTCTTAGCTGAACCTTATCAAAATTTCATTTAGGCACACTGACCACAGCTATAAATGGACTCTGTCAGCAGAGGATGATTGTGTAAACCATGTACATTCAGGCATCATGGTGGGGCTAAGCCAGGACTGCCACTAGAAATTTCGGGGCCCCTAACTGGCAAAATTTTGGGGCCTCCCTGAAACTCCACTCAGCCTCCACCCCAACTCCGCCTCCAACCAAAGCATACGGTACAATATTATATAATATATACAAACAAACACACACACACACACTTGAGACTGCTTTGGGATGAATACATAATAGCTGTATACACAATAGAGACTGCTGCAGGCTGTATACACAATGGATACACTCTACATTATATACTACATAAACACAGCACTAAACTGCTTATATTATGCTGTATACCTTAGACACTGAGACTACTGTATTACATCATATAGGCGGTATAGGACAGCGGTATAGGTATCACTTAAGAGACTGCTGTATTTACATAGGAAACTCTAGGAGGCTGCCCTGTCATCCTCTTGCAGCCCCCATCATTCCCATACAGCCCCCATCATCCTTTTGCAACCCCGTCATCCTCTTGCAGTCCCCATCATCCCCATGCAGCCCCCAATACTGTGTCCCCCATCATCATCACCTTGCAGTCCCCACTACCTTTTCCCCCATCATCATCACAATGCAACACACACACACACACACACACACACACCCTTTGCTCACCGCCCGCCGCACCTGCAGCATTACGTTGCTGCTCTGCTCTCTTCAGCTGTGTGTGTAGATGTACAGTCGGAGCCATCAGCCAATCACAGTACAGCAGCTGCAGGTCAATCACAGCACAGCAGCCACAGGCCAATCAGGGCCCGGCGACAGCTGCATTGTGATTGGCCGACTGCTCAACTCGTACATGTACACACACAGCTTAGGAAGAAAGCATAGCGGCGCTGTAATGCTGCAGGTGTGGCAGGCGGTGACATCACTCAGGGAGGCGGGTAGCATCCACTGCTCTGAGCCGCCATGGAGCACACTTTGTGTATAGTTCTGGTCTGTGGTGGTGCGGACTGCCACAGAGACCCCCACGGGCCGGTCCTGGTCCGTGCCCGGTGGTTGGGGACCCCTGATTTAAAGGGCTGATGGCAAAAGTTTAAAGAACCTGGGGCTGACAAACGAGGCTGCTGGCCCTTTAAATAATGTGCCCAATGCCCAGTCTGGGCATAGCTGGCCCCCTCTATGTGGGCTGTGGCAGTGATGGACAGGGGCCCGCTCAAGAGGTGAGGGGGCAGGGCCCAATGGAGATTGGCAGGAGAGGGGGGCCCATAGAAGAGGTGAGGCGGGGCCTGGAGATCAGGGCACCTCTTCTACGGGCCCCCCTCTCCTGTAAATCACCGCCGGGCCCCTGATAGCTGTCACAGTATGCAGGACCTGTCGGCGGCCCTGGGCTAAGCACTTACTTACACCTTCCCATCTGCTTGTTTTCACTCTATCTCAAGCTCTACCCTTCTTTGACACCTCTGGCTTAATAGAGTCAGAGAACGGAGGAAATAGATGGAAAATAAGTAGGTGGGAAGGTGCACTTCAGAAATCTTGTTCATCGTTGGCAGAAGTGTGTACAATTGTCTGGTGGTTATGTGGAAAAGTAAATATCAGTAATTAAAGAGAACTTGTAAGGATTATTTTTGCATTTGATTTATTAAAATATTCCCATTGAAACCCAAGTTACGAAGGTAGAGGCCCAAGGCTGGCTTCAGACTGCGTCTGAGATCCGATCCGTAGCTGTCCGCTTGAAGCAGACAGCCGCGGACCGGATCAGCACACATGACCGGGGGGCTATTATGCCCTCCGATCCTGTGTGCAGCCGCACGCAGTTCCTGCTGCTGATAGGTGAGGACCGCGGGCGCCGCGATCCTGACCTGTCACCGGCTGCAGCTGCGTGCGGCTGCACACAGGATCGGAGGACATAATAGCCCCCCAGTCCTGTGTGCTGATCCGGTCCGCAGCTGTCTGCTTCAAGCGGACAGCTACGGATCGGATCTCAGACGCAGTCTGAAGCCGGCCTTACTTTTCATTCAACCCTGTATTAACCCTGCCATGATGCCTGAGTGCCTGTACATGGTTTGCCCAATCAACCTGTGATGAGAGTCTCTGTTTAGACTGTTTAGTTCATTTATGGTCTTTCTGGGTGTATGGAGCACAGGTAGATGTGCAGCTGAGAGCAATGATTTTTAAAGAAGCTCAAAAACCATCTGCCCTAATGAACAAACTGGTGATTGCTGGCAAGTTTAAACAGTCCAATGAACGGGAAATGAGTTCCCTGGAACACTCACTCCCAGTTATCTAAATGGGCAGTAGATAATAATGATTATTTGCATATCTATATTGCCAACATGTTCCACAGAAAGTCAGGCTTTGTTGCATTCACATTTGCTTAGCATGTATTTCTGAAAATCTACCAAATGCACAAATGAATCACATGAGCCTTTATTACGTAATATTTCCAGTGTATCAGAAAAAAATTATATAGTGTAGTAGATGCTCTGTTATACAGTTAGGGCCAGAAATATTTGGACAGTGACACAATTTTCGCGAGTTGGGCTCTGCATGCCACCACATTGGATTTGAAATGAAACCTCTACAACAGAATTCAAGTGCATACTGTAACGTTTAATTTGAAGGGTTGAACAAAAATATCTGATAGAAAATGTAGGAATTGTACACATTTCTTTACAAACACGCCACATTTTAGGAGGTCAAAAGTAATTGGACAAATAAACATAACCCAAACAAAATATTTTTATTTTCAACTAGATGGCGGCCTGATTCTAAAGAATCGGGTATTCTAGCCTATGGTTATTAGGGTATACAGCGGCTGAGTGGTTAGCAGAGTATACGGAGGCTCAGGTGCTAATAGTCTGCTTTAGGGCAGAGTGCAGTGGTCAGGGGCCCAATGCAATTGCATCGGGAGCGCGGTGAAATGAATTGTGTGTATAGAGGCGGGTCAGTGGGTAGCAGAGTATACAGGGGCTCTGAGGGTAGCAGATTATACAGGCAGCTCTGTGGGTAGCAGAGTATACAGGCGGCTCTGTAGATAGCAGAGTATAATGTGGCGGGAGGCTGGAGGGGTGAGGAGAGGTGGGGCTGGAGGGGTAGGAGAGGTGAGCCAGGAGGGGTGAGGAGAGATGCGGCTGGAGGGGTGAGGAGAGAGGAGGCTGGAGTGGCGACATGAGTGTTCGGCACACCTCTGCTCCTCTAGGCTGCACACATCACGGCGGTCGTTTCCCGCCCGTGATGTGTGTTTTAGGCAGTGTATAGGCGGCCGTAAGCGTGGCGGGGCTGCCTGAGTCCCACTTCGCTTAGGGCCGGCATGTTGGTCCACTGTGGACAGGTGTAGCGCTGTGGTGACGTCACTTTGGCGATGACAAAGTGACGGAAGTGCTGGCTAAAATGACAGAAGTGAGCCTAGGGTTTTATATATTAGATATAGCAGTACTATGGTATATGGTGGTACAGTATAGCAAATGTATAGCAGCACTATAGTATATGGCAATATATTACAGTATATGTACAGGTGGACTATAGTATATGGGGGTATTTTATAGCACATTTATAGCAGCGCTATGGTATATGGCGGTACATTACAGTACATGTATAGCAGCGCTATGGTATATGGTGGTACATTAAATTACATGTATAGCAGCGCTATAGTATATGGCGATACATTACAGTACATGTATAGCAGCACTATAGTATATGACAGTATATTAGAGTAAATGTAGAGTTTTACTATAGTATATGGTGGAATTTTATAGCACATGTATAGCAGCACTATAGTATATGGCCATACTCTGCTCCCCCCGCTCCTCCCTTCAAAAAATAAAAAAATCCCCAGTGAGGATACTCACGTGTCCGCCGGCTCGCTCCACCTTCGTCTTCTAGGTCCTACAGGGGTTTAGGACCCGTCGTTGCCTGGGAAACCGTTTAGCTGATTGGTCACATGACCGCTAACTGGCAGGGGGGCAGGATGGATTAGGGGGCAGGATGGTGACGGGGGGGGTGGAGTGGTGGCAGGATGGAGCGAGCGGGGCAGGATGGAGGCGGCGGGGCAGGATGGTAGCGGGGGGGGGGCAGGATGGAGCCGGCGGGGGGGGCAGGATGGTGCTGGCGGGGCAGGATGGTGGCAGGGGGGCAGGATGAAGCGAGCAGGATGGATTAGGGGGCAGGATGGTGACGGGGGGGGGTGGAGTGGTGGCAGGATGGAGGGAGCGGGGCAGGATGGAGGCGGCGGGGCAGGATGGTAGCGGGGGGGGCAGGATGGAGCCGGCGGGGGGGGGGCAGGATGGAGCTGGGGGGGGGCAGGATGGAGGCGGCGGGGGGGGGACAGGATGCAGGCGGGGGGCAGGATGCAGCCGAGGGGGGGGGGGCAGGATGGAGGCGGCGGGGGGGGGGGGGCAGGATGGAAGCGGCGGGGGGGGCAGGATGCAGCTGAGGGGGGGGGGCAGGATGGAGGCAGCAGGGGGCAGGATGAAGGCAATGTGGGGGGGTAGGATGTAGCTGGTGTGGGGGGGGGGGGGGGGGGGGAGGATGGAGGCGGCGGGGGGGTTAGGATGGAGGCGGCGGGGGGGGGGGGCGGGGGGCAGGATGCAGCCGGCGGGGGGGGGGCAGGATGGAGGCAGCGGGGGGGCAGGATGTTGATGGTGGGGGGGGCAGGATGGAGGCAGCATGGGGGCAGGATGGAGCCGGTGGGGGGGGCAGGATGGAGCTGGTGTGGGGGGGGCAGGATGGAGTGGGGCGGGGGGCAGGATGGAGCCGGCGGGGGGGGGGCAGGAGTGGAGCCGGGCGGGGGGGGGGCAGGATGGAGCCGGCGGGGGGGGGGGCAGGATGGAGCCGGCAGGGGGGCAGGATGGTGCTGGCGGGAGGGCAGGATGGAGGCGGTGGGGAGGGCAGGATGTAGTTGGTGTGTGGGGGGGGGCAGGATGGAGCTGGTGGGGGCAGGATGGAGCCAGCGAGGGGGGCAGGATGGAGACAGCGGGTGGGGCAGGATGGTGATGGCGGGGGGGCAGGATGGAGGCGGCGTGGGGGCAGGATGGAGCCGGTGGGGGGGGCAGGATGGAGCTGGTGTGTGGGGGGGGCAGGATAAAGTGGGCGGGGGGGCAGGATGGAGCTGGTGTGGGGGGGGCAGGATGCAGCTGGTGGAGGGGGCAGGATGCAGCTGAGGGGGGTGGGGCAGGATGGAGGCGGTGGGGGGGCAGGATGGAGCCGGTGGGGGGGTGCAGGATGGAGCGGGCGGGGGGGGGCAGGATGGAGGCGGCGGGAGGGCAGGATGGAGGCGGCGGGAGGGCAGGATGGAGCTGGTGTGTGTGGGGGGCAGGATGGAGCTGGAGGGGGGGCAGGATGCAGCTGGGGGGGCAGGATGCAGCCGAGGAGGGGGGGGGGCAGGATGGAGGCGGGGGGGCAGGATGGTGCTGGGGGGGCAGGATGGAGGCGGCGGGGGGGCAGGATGGAGCTGGTGTGTGTGGGGGAGCAGGATGGAGCGGGCGGGGGGGTAGGATGGAGGGGGGGCAGGATGGAGGTGGCGTGGGGGGGACAGGATGGAGCCGGTGGGTGGGCAGGATGGAGGTGGTGTGGGGGGGGCAGGATGGAGCCGGGGGGGGTTAGGATGGAGCCGGCGGGGGTAGGATGGAGCGGGCGTGGGAGCAGGATGGAGCAGGTGTGGGGGGGGGCAGGATGGGGCCGGCGGGGGCGCAGGATGGAGCTGGTGTGGGGGGTGTCAGGATGGAGGCGGTGGGGGGGGTAGGATGGTGCGGGCGGGGGTGCAGGATGGAGCCGGTGGGGGGGCAGGATGGAGTGGGGGGAGGGCTATGGAGGGGAGAGGGGGGGCAGGTTGGAGCCGGGTGGGGGTAGGGGCAGGATGGTGGTGGCAGGGGCAGGATGGATGAGAGGATACACAGGCGTGTGCCGGCTTGAAGGACCTGTTGGTGCCTGGGAAACCAATCAGGTGATCCCAGGCAACCACAGGTCCTCAAGGCATGGAGCTAGTGGAGGTAGATGGAGGGTGCCGGCGGACGGGTGAGTATCCTCTATGAGTTTTTTTTTTTTATTAGAAGCAAGCAGGGGGGGGCCGCAGGACCCGCGGGGGGCAGGACGACCCGCGGGGGGGGCAGGACGACCCGCGAAGGGCGTGGGGGGGCAGGAGCAGCCGCGGGGGGGGCCGCAGGAGCCGCGGGGAGGCAGGACGACCCGCGGGGGGGCCCGCAGGAGCCGTGGGGGGGCAGAAAACGCGGCGGGGGGCCCAAGGAGCCACGGGGGGGCAGGAGCAGCCGCGGGGGGGGGGGGCGCAGGAGCGGGCGAAACTTCCAAGAGCGGAACGTTCTTCCGCCGTTTCCTGTAGCCGAGCGTCGCCCGGCTAGCCCGCAGCGGTGACGTCACCACCATGGTCCGGAGGCCATCACGGAAGTAACCTTCGGGTTTTCCGGAAGTGGCCTTCGGCTTTTATATATTAGATACACACACACACACACACACACACACACACACACACACACACACACACACACACACACACACACATATACAGTATACAGACACACACACGCACACAGTATACACACACATATACAGTACAAACAGTATACACACACATACAGTATACTCACACACACATACAGTATACACACACACATACAGAATACACACATATATAGTATATACAGACATATACAGTACACACACACACCACACAGTATACACACACATATTCAGTATACAGACACATACAGTATACACAAACATACACAGAATACACATACAGTATACACACATATACAGTATACTCACACACACATACAGTATACACACATATACAGTATACTCACACACACATACAGTATACACACACTACAGAATACACACATATATAGTATATACACACATATACAATATACACACACATATCCAGTAGACACAGACATACAGTATATACACACATATACAGTATATACACATATAGAGTATACACACAGTATACACACACATACAGTATACACACACAAATATACAGTATACACACACACACAGTATACAGACACACACAGTATACAGTATACACACACATATAGAGTAAACACAAACATACAGTATAGAGACATGTACAGTATACACACATACAGTATACAGACACACATACAGTATACAGACACACATATACAGTACACACACACATATACAGTATACACACACACAGTATACACACACACATACAGTATACACAGACACATACAGTATACACAGACACATACAGTATACACACACAAAGAGTATACACACATATATTTAGTATACACACAGACAGTATACACGCACAGACAGTATACACATACAGTATACACACATATAGAGTATACACATATATACAGTATACACACACATACAGTATACACACATACAGTATACACACATACAGTATACACACAGACATACAGTATATACACACACATATATACAGTATACACACATATACAGTATACACACACATACAGTTTACACACACATACAGTATACACAGACACATACAGTATACACACACATATACATATACAGTATACACACACACACACAGTATACACACACACACACAGTATACACACACACACACAGTATACACACACACACACAGTATACACACACACACAGTATACACACACACACAGTATACACACACACACAGTATACACACACACACACAGTATACACACACACACACAGTATACACACACACACACACACAGTATACACACACACACAGTATACACACACACAGTATACACACACACACACAGTATACACACACACAGTATACACACACACATACAGTATACACACACACATATACAGTATACACACATACAGTATACACACACACACATATACAGTATACACACACACACATACAGTATATATACACACATACAATATACACACACAGACAGTATACACACACATATACAGTATACACACATATACAGTATAGACAGGCACATATACAGTATACACATATATACAGTATACACACACACACACACATATACAGTATATACACACATACAGTATACACACACATATACAGTATACACATATATACAGTATACACACACAGAGTATACACACACATATAGAGTATACACACATATACAGTATACTGTGAGGTAGCGCCCCAGGGGGACCCGCGTGGCACGGGGAAAATGACAGCAGCGACTACATTTAAACGTAACATAACCAGCGGATTTATTAATTTTTGTCATAAACCGCTTTCAACGCATAAACCATAACACTGTATTTCCATTTTCACATATAATATGCATGTGCTTACATTGCATTATATGACATTCCCATATGACATTACATTACAGGACATTCACATAAGTTTTCCCCAGAACTTCAAGGCGTCACCCACCGACCCTTGCAGACCTCAGTCTGGTTCTAAAGACGGCTATCACCGTCTATCACCCTGACAGGGATCAATCCCCATCCTATTACATTACAGGACATTCACATACGTTTTCTCCAGAACTTCAAGGCGTCACCCACCGACCCTTGCAGACCTCAGTCTGGTTCTAAAGACGGCTATCACCGTCTGGCTCTTGAGCCGTACTCGGTCTCTCACACCGCACATCTGACCGCCTGGCCCTTGAGCCGTCCTCGGTCCTCATCACACTGCACATCTGACCCTTGAGCCGTCCTCGGTCCTGGACACTGGCTGGCATGCACACATCAGGTGCACTAGCATGGAGCTGGCAGGCTCCCATCACTTCCAGCACATCTTCACATGGCAGTGGTCTGGACTTCTCTGATTCCCATCGTCCTCCCCTCACTCAGACACCTGGCAGGTTCTTATCGTGCCAGCCACTCCCACATGGACACACCCCCTCAGCTGCTTGTAATCAGCCTGTCACACAGCTCAGGTTAACTCCCTGTGTTCCGGGTTGTCAGCACTCATTCATTACATCCTATTCCTCATGGATCTCATCCTACTCTCACCGCCGCTCATTAGGCTCATGAATCTCGCAGCTCTTCAGCACTCACACTCAGCTGTTCACTCAGTGCATGAAAACCCTTCAGCTGTTAACCCCCTGTACACCGGACAGGTTTCACACAGCACACACAATCAGGAAAACCAGCCCATGTGAACAGAGACCTGCATTGATAACCGGTGTGATGCACCCGGCCAGGGGCCACATCACCACAATACACATATATACAGTATACACACACACATATACAGTATACACACACATACAGTATACACACACATATAGAGTATACACACACATATACAGTATACACATATACAGTATACACATATATACAGTATACACACACATATAGAGTATACACACACACATATAAAGTATACACATATATACAGTATACACACACACATATACAGTATACACACACATATACAGTATAGACACACACACATATATAGTATACACACACAGACACATACAGTATACACACACAGACACATACAGTATACACACACATACAGTATACACACACACATATAATCTCACTCTTCAGTGCAGGAGACTGTGTATGAAGAAGCCGCAGATCTCCTCTCTATTTGTGTGTGATCAGAGCTGTCTCCTCAGCTCTGCAGCATTTCCGGTCCCCTGAAGACTACATCTCCCATCATGCACCGCGGTTCCTGCCTTGTGACGCCATGATCCTGGAAGCAGTGAGGAATCTAAGGGGGAGGTGGCATCCAGCCTATTATTGTGTGATTGGGGTGGTCCCCTTGGGCTTGTTCCGGCCACCCCTGGGCTCAGCAGACACCTTAATGAATGCTGCTGGGGCCGGGTGTGTGGTGCGGACACGCCCCTTAGTTACCCGACCGCGGCCTTGGTTACCAAGCTCTCCGGGGAGCGTGGAGGGGAGACCGGGGAGCGTGGAGGGGAGACCGGGGAGCGTGGAGCGTGGAGGGGAGACCGGGGAGCGTGGAGCGTGGAGGGGAGACCGGGGAGCGTGGAGCGTGGAGGGAGATGACCCTAACGCACTTCTGTAAGTTTGGCAGCCACGTCCAAAACAACGGAAGTAGCGCCGAAAATGACGGAAGTGCGCTATGGCAATTATATATTAGATATTTTGTTGCGAATCCTTTGGAGGCAATCACTGCCTTAAGTCTGGAACCCATGGACATCACCAAACGCTGGGTTTCCTCCTTCTTAATGCTTTGCCAGGCCTTTACAGCCGCAGCCTTCAGGTCTTGCTTGTTTGTGGGTCTTTCCGTCTTAAGTCTGGATTTCAGCAAGTGAAATGCATGCTCAATTGGGTTAAAGGGATCCTGTCACCCCCAAAACACCTCTAAACCTATTAAAACCTGTCCCTAGAGCATATTAACACTTTCCCTACACTCCTTTTAGCTCCTAAATGCACATAGTCAAAGTGAATAAAAACGTTATTATAGTACCTCATTACTGATGATAATGAGTGACTATGGTATTCATAGTCACTCATCCAGGCTGCCCCTCTTCATCATATCACGCCTGAATAGGCGTGATCTACATCAGAGATTCAAATTCGCGCCTCCCTGCGCGCCTCCCCGCTCTCCTATTCCGTCCGGGCTTCAGTGTGGGGCTGTATGACGCGATCCGCGTCATTCCCGGCGCCGGGTGACGTATTTACAGCCGCGCTGTCAGCTTCAAAATGCGCACTGCGCATGCGCAGTGCGGGACTTGAAGCTGACAGCGCGGCGCGGCTGTAAATACGTCACCCGGCGCCGGGAATGACGCGGATCGCGTCATACAGCCCCACACTGAAGCCCGGACGGAATAGGAGAGCGGGGAGGCGCGCAGGGAGGCGCGAATTTGAATCTCTGATGTAGATCACGCCTATTCAGGCGTGATATGATGAAGAGGGGCAGCCTGGATGAGTGACTATGAATACCATAGTCACTCATTATCATCAGTAATGAGGTACTATAATAACGTTTTTATTCACTTTGACTATGTGCATTTAGGAGCTAAAGGGAGTGTAGGGAAAGTGTTAATATGCTCTAGGGACAGCTTTTAATAGGTTTAGAGGTGTTTTGGGGGTGACAGGATCCCTTTAAGATCTGGTGATTGACTTGGCCATTGCAGAATGTTCCACTTTTTTGCACTCATGAACTCCTGGGTAGCTTTGGCTGTATGCTTGGGGTCATTGTCCATCTGTACTATGAAGCGCCGTCCAATCAACTTTGCAGCATTTGGCTGAATCTGGGCTGAAAGTATATCCCGGTACACTTCAGAATTCATCCGGCTACTCTTGTCTGCTGTTATGTCATCAATAAACACAAGTGACCCAGTGCCATTGAAAGCCATGCATGCCCATGCCATCACGTTGCCTCCACCATGTTTTACAGAGGATGTGGTGTGCCTTGGATCATGTGCCGTTCCCTTTCTTCTCCAAACTTTTTTCTTCCCATCATTCTGGTACAGGTTGATCTTTGTCTCATCTGTCCATAGAATACTTTTCCAGAACTGAGCTGGCTTCTTGAGGTGTTTTTCAGCAAATTTAACTCTGGCCTGTCTATTTTTGGAATTGATGAATGGTTTGCATCTAGATGTGAACCCTTTGTATTTACTGTCATGGAGTCTTCTCTTTACTGTTGACTTAGAGACAGATACACCTACTTCACTGAGAGTGTTCTGGACTTCAGTTGATGTTGTGAACGGGTTCTTCTTCACCAAATAAAGTATGCGGCGATCATCCACCACTGTTGTCATCCGTGGACGCCCAGGCCTTTTAGAGTTCCCAAGCTCACCAGTCAATTCCTTTTTTCTCAGAATGTACCCAACTGTTGATTTTGCTACTCCAAGCATGTCTGCTATCTCTCTGATGGATTTTTTCTTTTTTTTCAGCCTCAGGATGTTCTGCTTCACCTCAATTGAGAGTTCCTTTGACCGCATGTTGTCTGGTCACAGCAACAGCTTCCAAATGCAAAACCACACACCTGGAATCCACCCCTGACCTTTTAACTACTTCATTGATTACAGGTTAACGAAGGAGACGCCTTCAGAGTTAATTGCAGCCCTTAGAGTCCATTGTCCAATTACTTTTGGTCCCTTGAAAAAGAGGAGGCTATGCATTACAGAGCTATGATTCCTAAACCCTTTCTCCGATTTGGATGTGGAAACTCTCATATTGCAGCTGGGAGTGTGCACTTTCAGCCCATATTATATATATATAATTGTATTTCTGAACATGTTTTTGTAAACAGCTAAAATAACAAAACTTGTGTCACTGTCCAAATATTTCTGGCCCTAACTGTATATGTTATATAAATAAATAATATGTCTTGCAAAAAACAAATACACAGCAAGGGATACACAATCTGTGCAACTAGATCCTATGGGGGATGTATCGCTCTGTATATCTATATTCTTATTTCAAGGCATGTGTGACAAAAGGAATCACTGTATTGCCAGCGTAAAGTATGTTCTTGCCAGTCTGGTTTATTTTAACAGTCCTCTTAGTGTAAAGGCCCCGTCACACATGTCAGTGTCGCCAGCGATCTGATCGCTGGTGACATTGACGGCTGATCGCTAGTGAGCTGTCACACAGGCAGACTCGCCAGCGATCATTACCAGCGAGCCCCCTGGTATCCATGTAAACAAGCGTGTAACTAAGTGCCGCGCGGCGCTTAGTTACCCGCTGTTTACCATGGATACCAGCTCCCAGCGAGAACGCTGGTATCCATGTAAACAAGTGGGTAACTAAGTGCCGCATGGCGCTTAGTTACCCGCTGTCTACCATGGATCCCAGCTCCCAGTGCTTGCTGAGAGGCGCTGGGAGCTGGCTGATTGTGCGTCTCCCTGTGTCACACGCAGTGATGCTGTGTGTCCACCGGGCGACCATCGGCAGGTTTTCGCTGGTTGATTCACCATATCACACGCGTCAATATTGCTACAACGTCATGTGCAGCAGCGACATTGACAGCGATATTGACGCGTGTGACGGCCCCTTAAGACTATTACTACTTTAATCTTTTAGGGGAGCTATACAGGCAGGTAATACATCTTTACCCCCTTGGGTTAACTTGGCACTTGTCAGTTTATGATCATAGGTTCATTGTGGGGCTTATAAAATTGGTGTGTGTACCTCTATGCATGATGCATGTTAAAGGAGGATGAACCCTCTATGTAAATATGTGATTGTACCAAGTGGGGTAATTCCTGTCCTGTATATGTTGTATATATCCATTTTTAACCAAGTGTTTGATTTATCATATATATAAAAGCCAAAGCCACTTCCGTCTTCAAGGGACAAAAATGACGTCACACGACGGAAGTGGCTTGGGCACTACACCCGCTCAGGGTGATCCAAGATGGCGGGGAGCGGTGGCGCTTTAGCACCCACCGCGAGCCGCTGTCAAAACGGCGAGCGGTGGGCGCAGTAGCGCCCACCAGAGCCGCAAGCGGTGGGCGATCCTGCGCCCACCGTGAGCCGCTATCCCGCCACCAGACCCCCGAGCAGTGGGCGCGAGGGCACCCACCGCGAGCTGCCATCCCGACACCGCGCCGCTATTCTGATTGGTCGGCGCACTGAACGCGGCGACCAATCAGAATAGGCGTGCTGTATGGATCCATACTTCAAATACGCTGACTACAGTGTATTTCAAATATGGCGGCATTGCGCGCGCCGCTATTCTGATTGGTCGCCGCCAGCCGCGCCCGGCCAATCAGAAGGGCGCCTCACGCCACGGCGCCATATTTGAAATACAAAGTCCTCCATGCATCTCACATATGCCGCCGCTCTGTGCGGCGCTCCTCTGATTGGTGGCCGCCAGTCCCCAGCGACCAATCAGAACAGCGCCTCGCAGCACGGCGCCATATTTACAATCCAGGGATGACTTCGGGATTTTTAATATGCCGCTTCGCCGCGCTATTCTGATTGCGCTATCCAGTCAGAATAGCGCCGCGAGCCGAGGCGCCATATTTGAAACTTAGTGACGTCACTGTATTTCATTTTTGCCGCGCCGCTCCCGCTGCTATTCTCATTGGTCGGCGTTCGGAATAGCGCCGCGAGCCGAGGCGCCATATTTGAAGTCCCGAAGTCATCCCTGGATTTCCAATATGGCGCCGTGCCGCGCGCCGCTCCTCTGATTGGTCGCCGCGAAACAGCGGCGACCAATCAGAATGGCGCCTCTCCGCAAGGCGCTACATTTGAAATCAAAAGTCCTCGCTGTATTTCTAAGCTCGCGCCGTGCCGCGCGCGGCTGCTCTGATTGGTCCGCGCCTGCCGCGCCCGTCCAATCAGATTCGCGGCTCGCGGCAAGGCGCGAGGTTTGAAATTCTGTGACGACTTTGCTTTCTCCTCACACTGCTGTGCTGCGGACCGTTTGAAAAGCCCACCATTTTACCTCAGCTGCCTCAGCTGTGGTTTCTGCCTCTCTTCAGTCCTCCTCTGTGTGACAGCCTCCATCTTCTCTACCCTGCCTGTGACCACCATTTTGGATTCTAGACTCCCGATTCTTTAGAATCGGGCCGCCATCTAGTTGAATAAATAAAATCATTATTTTGATTATATTGGCCTGACTCCTGGGTTTGAATTTTGAAATTGTGTTGCATTGGAGGGCCTTATATTTGGATTGAGGGTAACCCCTTTTTTGAATTGGCTACTTTAATCTTAATAGAGCCCATAATGGCCTTTCTATAACCTTTGACAGTAAGCATAGTGTTGCATGCGGCACTATTATTCACATCAAGTAAGGCTGGCTTCACACCACGATTTTGCCCCTATTGTATCCCTATGGGGTGGGATGGCAGTGATTTGCCATACGGTTTTGTGCTGTCTGGGTGGATCCAGCAGATTTCGTTTTTTTTTGCCCTGGACACAAAATTGGAGCTTGCACATTTTTTGTGTCCGGGACAAAAATCGGACAAAATTGGATCTTCCCAGATCTGACATGATCCGGCGCCCCATAACATGGGAGTCTATGGGCGCCAGATCGCACCGGATCTGACAGAAAATCGTTCCGGTTCCCGAAAGCCAGGTGCTGAATGAGCAGTGGCTCTGATATTCAAGCTGCTCTCGTGCAGCACCTGGACAGCACAGCTAAAAGAGCCACAGCTGAAATTTCAGCACCTGGAGAGCCCCCTCCGGACACTATGCTGAAATTTCAGCACTTGGACAGCGGCAGCCGAGCACAGGGAGGATTTCAGCAGAAAGAGGATCAGGTTCTGTTTGTCCGGGGCTGTCAGGTTCTGTCCGGTGCTTCCTGCAAAACACCGGACAGAACTTGACAGTAAATAAATGTGGTGTGAAGCCGGTGTAAAAGTACCATTATATGAAGCAATGTTGCTGGCAATTTCACTGGCAATTTGCTGGTTGCAGTGAAATCATGGACACATTGTTCTATTTTGTTGCTGTGTACAAATGTAACAATGTGTCCATGATTTCACATGAGTCAGCAAATTGCCAGTGAAATTGCAGGCAATATTGCTTCGTATTACGGTACCTTAAAAGAAAATCTGGAAAAGTTTTAATGGCTTAATTAAAAATCAATGGGTCTGGGAACAGAGCCTATCCTTCATTGAGCATTTACAGTAGTGTATTTGTAGGTGCATAGTTCATCTTCTGGGCCCTTGTGTGGATTATACGTGTAATGTCTCATGGAATACGGTAGCACAGTTTTTATCTCTTCATCCTCCCTACTTTAATTTTCTGAGATAATGACCATTGGGTTTTCATTGGCTGTGAGCCATAATCATCAACATTAACAGAAATATACACTTGAAAAAGATCACCCTGTAGTGACTCTATATAATATACGTGTTTCACTTTCTATATTGAATTAGTAAAATAAATGAACTTTTTGATGCTATTCTAAATCATTGAGATGCACCTGTATGTAAACTACATGCATTCTTTCTGTGTATATGTGCATGTGGAACTATGGATAATGATTCTCCCTTCTTGCTTCCACTACATATTGACTAGCTATAATAAATGATCTGTTTTGTAGACAATAATATTGTTATTATTATTTACAGCCTTTCACATTCCTTTGTTCATGGTAGAACTGGAATATCCTGTTGAGCAGCCTGGCATCCCCCAGCCCCATTAGGAGGAGGTGCCATCATTACATCACTGTGTGATTTTGCAGTTGTCCTGCAGAGGGATGTGGTGACTTCACCATTCTTTGTCTGCTGCCTGTGTATACAGCTGAGGACCCTGAGAGGTGCAAGCACCGGTGCTGGGCAGCTAATGTAGGCAATGGTCTTCTGAGCAGTGCATTGGCAGCCAGCATTGCAGGGTATCCACAAGGTCATTGTGTCCACCTACAGTACAGCCAGGATGGGTCACCTGTGTGAGAGATGTGCTCAGCTGCTGCAGGATTTTGTGAACTTTATCAGAAGAGTGTCATCAAGTATCATGCAGCACATCAAGGAATGGGTAGCCATCCTTACTGAGTGCTGCTGCCTGAGGTCCAGAAAAGCCAAAATGAAGCAGCTGTATGAGCCTGTGCTCCAGAGCCATGAGAAGCAGGCTGCCCTGGAGTTCCTCAACCACATGGAGACAGGTAACTGCCACCAACATGTCTAAGGGTACGAGGAGGGGGCACTCCATGCCCGCCATAACACATGGGGTTTGTGTTGTGGGCACAGTAACTGCATTATGGCCATAGGGCACATATCTCAGGGGATGGGCTTGTTTTCTTTCCTTCTACACGTGTGTATTCACCTGTGAGTGCACTTCCTTCTAAAATATGGAGTAAAATAGGCAGCACTGAACATATCCTACATTGTGTAGATGGGGATCCTCCAGACATAATAGAAATGTGGGTCAGTTTGATACATATCACAGTAATTAAATTGTGTGGTAGTCACAAGCCAAGGTTTACATAAGGAATAGTCCATATTTAGTCCTTGTGTTAGCCACAAGCCAAGGTTCACATAAGGATTATAGTCCCTATTTTGTCCTTGTGTTAGCCACAAGCCAAGGTTCACATAAGGATTATAGTCCCTATTTTGTCCTTGTGTTAGCCACAAGCCAAGGTTCATATTAGAAATAGTCCCTATTTGATCCTTGTGTTACCCACAAGCCAAGGTTCACATAAGGATTATAGTCCCTATTTGGTCCTTGTGTTACCCACAAGCCAAGGTTCACATAAGGATTATAGTCCCTATTTTGTCCTTGTGTTAGCCACAAGCCAAGGTTCACATTAGGAATAGTTCCTATTTAGTCCTTGTGTCAGCCACTAGCCAAGGTTCACATTAGAAATAGTCTATTTAGTCCCTGTGTTAGCCACAAGCCAAGGTTCACATTAGAAATAGTCTATTTAGTCCCTGTGTTAGCCACAAGCCAAGGTTCACATAAGGAATAGACCCTATTTAGTCCTTGTGTTAGTCACAAGCCAAGGTTCACATAAGGAATAGTCTATTTAGTCCTTGTGTTAGTCACAAGCCAAGGTTCACATAAGGAATAGTCTATTTAGTCCTTGTGTTAGTCACAAGCCAAGGTTCACATAAGGAATAGTCTATTTAGTCCCTGTGTTGGCCACAAGCCAAGGTTCACATAAGGAATAGTCTAGTCCCTGTGTTAGCCACAAGCCAAGCTTCACATAAGGAATAGTCTAGTCCCTGTGTTAGCCACAAGCCAAGGTTCACATAAGGAATAGTCCCTATTTAGTCCATGTGTTAGCCACAAGCCAAGGTTCACATTAAGAATAGTCCCTACTTAGTCCTTGTGTTAGCCACTAGCCAAGGTTCACATGAGGAATAGTCCCTACTTAGTCCTTGTGTTAGCCACTAGCCAAGGTTCACATGAGGAATAGTCCCTATGTAGTCCTTGTGTTAGTCACAAGCCAAGGTTCACATAAGGAATAGTCCCTATTTAGTCCACGTGTTAGCCACAAGCCAAAGTTCACATTAAGAATGGTCCCTACTTAGTCCTTGTGTTAGCCACTAGCCAAGGTTCACATGAGGAATAGTCCCTATGTAGTCCTTGTGTTAGTCACAAGCCAAGGTTCACATAAGGAATAGTCCCTATTTAGTCCACGTGTTAGCCACAAGCCAAGGTTCACATTAAGAATGGTCCCTACTTAGTCCTTGTGTTAGCCACTAGCCAATGTTCACATTAAGAATGGTCCCTACTTAGTCCTTGTGTTAGCCACTAGCCAAGGTTCACATAAGGAATAGTCTATTTAGTCCACGTGTTAGCCACAAGCCAAGGTTCACATAAGGAATAGTCTAGTCCCTGTGTTAGCCACAAGCCAAGGTTCACATAACTGCAAAATATAAAGGGAGGGGACAAGAGGCGCAATAGTGCCCTATCACTAGTGACACTGGTATGTAGATGGTGGTGCTGTGTGGCCGCTCACCTGATCCAGTTGTGGTCCCCACAACTGGTTTGACTGCGTTTAGGAATCAATGTTCCAAGCTGCTGCAGGACCTCCACCTACCACTGGATCGTGGTATGTTCCAAGAAAGATGATGGGAGTGATGGTGTGTCACGGTCCGCGCTGCTTCTGGATAAAAAACTCACCAAAGAGCCCAGCAAACTTTCATCCTCTTTATTCCTTATTCCAACGCGTTTCAACGCCACAACCCGGCGTCATCCTCATGAGGATGACGCCGGGTTGTGGCGTTGAAACGCGTTGGAATAAGGAATAAAGAGGATGAAAGTGTGCTGGGCTCTTTGGTGAGTTTTTTATCCAGAAGCAGCGCGGACCGTGACACACCATCACTCCCATCATCTTTCAAGGTTCACATAAGGAATAGTCCCTATTTAGTCCTTGTGTTAGTCACAAGCCAAGGTTCACATAAGGAATAGTCCCTATTTAGTCCTTGTGTTAGTCACTAGCTAAGGTTCACATAAGGCATAGTCCCTATTTAGTCCTTGTGTTAAGCTCCCGTCACACACAATGACGCAACAGCGATCCCAACAACGATAACGATCCTTAGGGATCGTTGGTGCGTCACTTTGGGATCGCTGGTGAGATGTCAAACAGTCAGATCTCACCAGTGACTCAGCAACGATCCGGAATGATAGGAGGTCGTTGGGAATTGTCACTCTCGAGCGTAGTATTGAGATCGTTGGTCGTTGTCCCTTTCAAACACAGTGATGCAGCATTCCCAGCGGGAGCGCAACAACCTAAAAATGACCCAGAGCACTTTGTAACGACCAGCGATCTCACAGCAGGTGGTCTGATCGCTGCTAAGTGTCACACATAATGCGATTGTTAGCGAGATCACTGTTGCTTCACAAAATCTGGGACTTAACACCGATCTCGCTAACGATCTCGTTATGTGTGACGGGGGCTTTAGTCACAAGCCAAGGTTCACATACGGAATAGTCCCTATTTAGTCCATGTGTTAGTCACAAGCCAAGGTTCACATACGGAATAGTCCCTATGTAGTCCATGTATTTCTTATCGATTCTTTAATGTTGCTGTCATATGAACATTTGTCTGTCACAGAAAGCCACACTGTTCCCAGATGGTTATTTTCCGATTTTGGAAACCTGACAATGTTTGTTCTCCAGATGTTGTTGCTGCCTATATTTACATATGATGCTGAGATTCAATTAAAGATGGCTGGCTTTTCATTTACATGATCCACAATTGGAGGCGCCACAGCCATTTTAGCAGCACCTGACTGCATGTGGTCGTTAGATATTAGGAATACTTACAGACTGGTATGTGTGTGTATGTGATATATATTTTTATACAAATTGTCTCGCATATTATAATGGTGCCTCTAATCCTATAAACCCAATGTCATTGAGATAGTTAGGTCACAGGCTGTGTAACAGATGACCTGTGTATGAGGAGTCTGAGACACTGTAGAAATCACTGTATATTGTATTTGCAGCATATTCTATTTGGGCCTGTCTTTATGTCGGGGCATTCACGTGTGATTATAATGTTCTGACCTACAGAAGCTGTAGAAATGAAATGTCCAATAATTGAACCAACCCCAGCGTTCGGCTGGCGCTCTGTCAGTCCTACTTCTAGGTTCACACTTTCTCATTTTGTGCATGCATAGTGCTTCTGATCTGACTTATATGACTAGAG